>RJWJ010031518.1:0-19326 GCA_004363605.1 Indri indri
GTTTTAAAGTTTAAGAAGCTGATATTCAAGGAAGTTAATTAAGGAACCTGCTCAAACTCCCACAGCCGATAAATGACAGATCCAAAACTAAGAGTCTCCTAATTCTAGATCCTCAGACCTTTCTACTGAACCACATTTCCTTAGTAAAAATGCCTACCTAATTGTTTTAATTAATAATGTTAATACCATTAGAAATAAGTTAATCTTTACTGAACATGTACTTACATGCCAGGTACTGTTCCAAGCCTTTTATATGAATTAACTAGTTAATGAGAATATTATTTATATAATATATAAATAATACTATAGCTCAAATTAAAAATTTTAAGGGCTATTAAAAATACAATATATAAAGCCAATTTCCAACAACCAATGTATTGTGAAAAACATACAACCAAACGAAGGGGAGGTTGGAGGTGGGAAGGGAATATCAAAATCCAGAAGGCTTATCTGGCCCATAGGAAGAGGTTTCCCACCAGATTCCAAACCTCATACCAGTTTTACAGAGTATAAATGAACTCTGAAGAGTTGGCCAAACAGATCACATGACTCACTGAGCTTTTTTAATGCCTGCGTTCAAGCATAAGCAAGCATAAGCAAGCTCGTTTCACAGCTGTGGAAGCATCCAGCAACCCTGAAATCCCTCGGAGCTGAGACAGACATTGTCGGTGGGAGACAAGAGGGGCTGGGAACCCAGCCACAGCATGTGGAACTGGACTCTAAGGACAGCAGCAGCATGTTATAAGGTTTGCATATATCACCTTATTTGATTTGATCTCAAGAAAACTAGGAAGACGACAGTGACTAAGTCCCTAAACAAAGAGCACAAGACCATCTGGAGGAAAAAGGAAAGCCCCCAGGAAGAAGCAGAATTTGTCACTGGGTCAAGTGAGCAGAACTCAACAGCCAGGATCCTGTGGTCAGAGGCAGATAAGAGACGAAGAAAAGAGGAAGTTAAAAAATTAAAAACAAAAAAACCCCCAGTGTACAATGTGTTAACTTACACATAAACTCTTGGGCAAAAGAACCACACTTTCATATGCCTGACCATTCTTTTTCAACTGGGGCAGCTTGCTTTAAAGGAAAAAGAAGTTGGTAAAGATTTGTGATTAGGTGGCCTCGGGCTTCATCAGTTCCTTTAGTCGAAAACAAAGGCACCACAGTGATACAGCAAGCAGTTAAAAAAAAAAAATTAAGCCTCCAGGAATGACTGAAGCTCCTTCCTGATCAATTACACTGAGACTCCCAATTCATTTCAGTTAATAAAGCCAAAGAGATACACCTAATTTCCTGCCACCTTTCTTTAGCTGGTCTATGCATTACTATACTTCAAATCTCTCAACCCTAGTCAGTTCTCCAGACGGCCTACCACGCTCACATGAAAACAGGTATATGGTCATAGATAGTAGGATCTTTTAAAAATAACCATTGTTAACATTTATTAATGCTTATTATTACCTCCCAGGCATGCTGCTAGTTTACAGAAGAGGAAATTAGGCTTAAAGAGGTACAATAACTTGCTCAAGATAACATACCTAGCACTGATTTAAACTAAGACTGCCCTACTACATAGCTGCTTACAATTAATCAATTAATAAATTAAGAATACACACACCCTTTAAGCCCCTAACAAAACCTAATTCCCCTCCTTTTTCAATATTAATTAAGTTGTAAGCCCTTACCTCAAACGAAGAAGATCAGATGTAATGCTAATTTTTTTAAAAATGTAACAGAGCTACATCTATTAGGAACGAATTTTAAGTTAACTTGCTGATATTGGTGCTAGGTTTGCCTTTTTGAAAGTTACTCCTTCCCCTATGTGACCAGTCCAAATTCTCTCTCTCAAATGTCAGGAATACTTATCTGGGTACAGTTCATAGAACAAATTTCTAGCAGAGACCAACAGGACAGCCAAGCATCTAACCTCAGCCAGACAGTAGCACCTCACTCATGCTAACCGACTGTGCCATATGAAAGTAAGAAAGCTGGTCACAGGAAAAGTAAGAAAGCAATTTTCAACTTCACGAAGATCTGAAAGGGCAGTACCTTGCCACCAAAGGAATACTGGCAAGAAAAAAGCAATCCACGAGCCTGTTTAAACAAACAGAAACAGACCTTAAATGGATAAAATATTATTGTTTCTTTAAACCATCTACATAATATTTATATTTTCCCATAGCTAGGAAATTACTCACTATAGTCAAGTACCCCTGAATCTACCTCTCACATGCCATGAAACCTGCATCTGCTTATGGACTAAGTAGACAAAACTTGTTGATTTCTCATCTCGAAGTTCCACTGAAATTAAAGTCCAATAAAATCAATTGAATTTTAATTCCCTTGGAATGCTCCATTAACTGTAAAACACTAAGGAATGCTAAACTTCATTTTAGTATTGGTACTTTTCCTCCTATGTAATACATTTACCTATGTTGTTGTCTAATTTCATTAAATTTTTTGTTTTTGTCTTGCTGTTTGCGAACAATATCACGTACACATAAATTTCTATGATACTGCTGGCAAAATATCAAAAACGATTCCTCAAAACAAGCATTTGTGGGAAATCCTCAGAGTAAACTTGTTTGAGTTAAGAATATGGGAAATGGGTGGGCACAGTGGGTTAGGTCTGTAATCCCAGCACTTTGGGAGGCCAGGAGTTTAAGACCAGCCTTGGGAACACAGCAAGACCCCCATCTCTACAAAAAATAAGAAAAATTAGCCAGGTGTGGTGGTGCGTGTCTCTAGTCAGGATGCTACTCAGGAGGCCGAGGCAGAAGGATTGCTTGAGCTCACAAGTTCAACGCTGCAGTGAGCTATGAATCCCACCACTGCACTCTAGCCTGGGCGACACAGAAAGATCCTATTTAAAAAAAAAAAAAAAGAATATGAGTATTAAGGAGGGTTCATAATCTATCATTAAAGTCAGAAATAACTCTTCACATCTTTTTAAAAGATCCACCTGACAAAAGTATTCTGAAAGAAGAAAAAAATTAAATCAAGCAAAAAAGAAAAAAATTAAATATTAAGCAACAATTTCTACAAAGGCATCGAAGAGGCTTAAAGTAGATGGCAATGCCAGATTCCTTTCTAACTGTAATTTTTCAACAAAAGACAATAAGCCTGTAAGTAAACAGCATAAATTCTCTTTGGTGGGTGGGGTTTCTAGCAGTTTGTCCTACTGTCCTTTTTTCAATACCTAGTGTATTTATGAGATAAAAGTTAGGTTCCTCTGAACTCTACCAGAGTGGTTAGAAAACTGGCCCTAAATTTGCTGAAATTCAAAGATAAACAGGAACTTCCAGTCACCCTTTTTTATTTTACGTGATTAGTAAAAGACACACCATCCAATTCCCCACCCTCTATTCCACAGTTTATTCACGGTGATGCTGTATTAGGAATGCCTTTCCCATGCTGTAACTACAGGACTAACAAGCAAAGCATTTTCCTGAGTTTCAGTGATGTCAGCCTGAAACATATTCTGAAGTATTTCAAAATGCCAG
Source organism: Indri indri (assembly GCA_004363605.1). Taxonomy (NCBI): domain Eukaryota; kingdom Metazoa; phylum Chordata; class Mammalia; order Primates; family Indriidae; genus Indri; species Indri indri. The sequence continues at coordinate 3,501 of RJWJ010031518.1, forward strand.
AGTATGTAATGTCCCTTTGGTACAAACAGTGCAAGTCAAAAAATAACATGAAGTTCAGCTGACCACAAAAAAGGAGAACCATCTACCCAGCTAAATATGCACAGGACTCGAGAGTAGTGCTCTCTGAAGACTTCCGCCTACCTAAAAGACAAATGGTCAAAGGCCATGCACGAATAATTCTCACACAGAGGAAAATCTACTTAGAAGTGTAGAAAAATATTAAATTCACTGTTAATTAAAAGAAAAGAATGCAAATTAAATAAAAATGAGGTGACTTTACTCATTGAAGTTTTCTTCTTTATTTTAAGGACTATATCCAATGGAGGTACAATGAAACTGATTAAAAATATAGACACAAATTGGCAATATATAACTAGAGCCACAAAAATGGTCACACCCTCATAATCAGTAAAATTCCATTTTTGTATATCTACCCTAAAAAATTAATCCATAATTGAAAAGGTCTTATGCTCAAGATGTTTATTAGAGTGTTATTTATAGTAGCAAAAATTAGAAACATCCAAATTCTCCAATATTTGGGGAATAATGCCTATTCGATAAAATATGATGTAGACATCAGAATAATAGCTGAAATCATGTAACGATATCCCATAATTCTAGGTTTAAATGGGAGATTCAAATTTGTCAGTACAGTATTTCTTAAAAAATCAAAAATAGAATTACCATGAGATCCAGCAATACCACTTCTGCTTATATATCCCAAATAATTCTAAGAAAGGTTTCTAAAACATATCCGTACACTCATGTTCGCAGCAGCATTATTCACAATAGCCAAATGTCCATGGAAGGATGAATAAACAAAAAGTGATAATAGGTATATATATACTCAGCCTTAAAAAGGAAGGAAAGTTTGACACATGATACAAAATGGATAAATCTTGAGGACATTATGCTAAGTAAACTAAGCCAGTCACAGAAAGACAAATACTGTATATATTTCACTTATGTAAGATACCTAGAGTAGTCAGACTCAGATGAACCTATACAGACTACCAAATTCCATGAGGGCAGATTTCAATCTGTTTTGTTCACCACCGAATCCCTAGCACCTAGCCTAGCACATTGCTAATATTCAATAAATACTTGAGAAATGAAGAAAACTACCCTCATCAATCTTAACACACACACACACACACACACACACACACGCTCAACCTGCACTAATTTCAAGTGACCAGTTTGCTGATTATATTCTAAATCTGTTGAATCCAAGATCTTCTAAATCTATTCTTCTGGTCTCCAATTCCCAAATTTATCCTTTTCCTCCTCTAATTATCTCACTTTGTTTAGCATCTGGAGAGAGAACTGAGTGCTGCAATGTATAATTAGCAAATTATTCTTAGCTGACTGAATCATGTAGCAGCAGTTAGCAATTATAGTCCATAAAATGCATATTAAGCTCGCTGTTTTAATAATCTATGAAGTATGAGCCCGATTCTCTCTGTAAACCAAAGGCAGAATTGCATTGAGAATGCCATTAGGTCAGTTTTATCCTATTGGCTCATACGTGAAAAAAAGAGGGAAGTTCCCACACGTTTCACAACCCTTAAGTGCTGGTATGTGGGACCCAAGATAGGCTGAGAAGAGACTATTCCCAACAGTAAAGGGCAAGTTCCTCTTCACGAAAAAAAATAAAATCTTTCTAGCCTGCCTGCCTGGCACCCCCACCTCAATCCATCCATCTTCAGCCACCAAGTTGATGGAGATTCAAACCCTTGGCAAGGACTACCAGATCTGTTTTAGCAAGCAGCACTGTTCAACAGAAATATAACACAAGCCATTTGTATAATTTTAAGTTTTCCAATAGCTTTTGTTTACCTATTTGTTAAAAAACAAATACGTAAAATTAATTTTATTTAACCCAATGTATTTAAAATGTTATCATTTCAACACATAACTGGTATTTTAAAATTACTGATATATTTTATATTCCTTCTTTCTTTTGTAGTTAGGTCTTAAAAACCCAGCATGTATTTTATGCTTACAGCACATCTGAATTCAGACTAGCCACATTTTGAGTGTTCAATAACCACATGTGGCTAGTGACAACTGCATTAGACAGAACATCTTCAGGATGGTCAGAACCAACTGTAATATTTTTACATATATTTCAAAATTTAATCATTTTTATGGGCTCTGACATCCTTCCTGGAGCATTATCTGGCCCTTTCCATTAAAAAAATTAATAAGCAAATAAAAGCCATTTGACTAGCTACTACTAGCCACAACAGAACTGTTTGAGTTATTAAGAAAAATCTGGAATACTCAGGAGGCTGAGGCAAGATGATCACCTGAGCCCAGAAGCTCAAGGCTGCAGTACGCTACGAGCGTGCCTATGAATAGCCACTGTACTCCAGCCTGGGCAACACAGTGAAACCCTGAGATCCCCTCCATACCTTAAAAAAAAAGGGGGGGGGGAGAAAAACCTGGAAAATAAACCAGATTTGGAAATTTTCTGGTTAACTCTCGTGAGAGTTATTAACTTGGTTTAATGCATTTTCTATCCTTGAAGATGGTTATTATGTTTCTGTTGGGAGGCAGTCATCTACCAAATGACTAAATGGGCTACATTTTAGCACAGACGTCAATAAGGAGATTATAATTGTTTTACAGGAATACACTTCCATGTCAACATTTCCATCTAAATAGATATATGGCTTTACCACACTTTACACAATATATGTGTTCCTAAAAAACCATAAACAGTTCAAAGTTTCCTTAAATACACTAAAGAAACAAACCCTTTAAAGGAAAATTAGAGAGAGATTTTAATTTGTCTATTGGGTAAGCTTTTTAAAAATATTACTAAATGAGGCTAGGGACTTTGTTTTGTTCACCGCCCTATCCCCAGAGCCTAGAACAGTGTCTGGCAGATAACAGGCAATCAACAAAATGGATAAATGAATAAATGATGAGCTTTACTTAAAACAAGGGGAAAATATATAAACTGAGTTATGCCTAACTCATAACAACAGATACTACCAATATGATCCAATTTTCAATAACTACTACCTGTAAGATGTTGTGAAGGCTTATGGTCTAGTTTGGAAAGTGGGGCTTGGTGCAGTAAAGTGGCTCACGCCTATAATCCCAGCACTCTGGGAGGCCAAGGTAGGAGGATAGCTTAAGGCCAGGAGTTCAAGACCAGCCTGAGCAACATAGACCCTGTCTCTACAAAAAAATTTTTTAAATTAGCTGGGCATGGTGGTGGAAACCTGTAGTCCTAGCTTCTCAGAAGGTTGAGGATGGAGGATTACTTGATCTCAGGAGTTGGAGGCTGCAGTGATCTATGATCACGCCACTGCATTCCAGCCTGGTGACAGAGTGAGACCTTCCTTGTCTCTTAAAAAAAAAAGAAAAAAGAAAAAAAGAAAGGGGAAGAAATTGTGTGTACTTGTATATAGGAAAAAAAAAAACCTAAAAGTACCAAATACTGAGACACCCACCCAAAATGAGGTTTTCATTCATTCAAGCACTTATTAAGACCCAGGCACTTATTTTATGTGCTAGTTTAACATGCTAATGTCTGTCCTCATTAAACAAAATACAACAAATTACAATTTTTGCTATAAAGAGAAGGAACTGAGGGGCTTTAAGAGGGGAGGGGTGCCTATTTCAGATTGGTGGTTCTCTGAGAAGGTGACATTTACATTGACATGTGAAGGAGAATGGAGGGAAGTAACTCCAGGCCACGGTTCTGAGATGGGGAAAAACTTGCATCCTGAAAAGAATTGAGAGAAGGCTAATATGGCTAGAGTCCCAGTTATACGCTATCATCTAAAGGCTATTACAAAAATAAGTAAATAAATAAATAAATAAAGGCTGTTACATCAGAGGGTAAACAACAAGCTGGGCCTTGTAATATCGGTAATGCTTGCTTGCCATTAGAATAAAAATGTCCTACTGAGCAATGAAGCTCTTCAATGAGATGAGGATGCAAACAGGTGAAGTTTTCCAAGACATGTCACATAAGAGAAGCTTTTGCATGCATCTATCATATATCCTACTTTTTCTTTTCACCATCCCTTCGGAAGAGGGACTGCTAGCTAATGGCCTTGGGCCAAATTAGGAGTGAAAAGCAAGTCTCAAACTGGGACCTTAATGGAAAGACAGCTATTTACGCTGGGGAGGCGGGGGAAGCAAGGGCTGTGCCCAGGGCTAAGAGCTGGTGATCGGTCCAAACTAGAAAGCATTTGGTCAGCTTGAGTTTTTTTCCCCCAGAAAAAGAATGTTAACAGTATGACATGCACTGACTGCCAAAGGAAGTCTAAAAAGAATAACCACATTATTGGATATTTTTAGCCTTTCTTTTCAAAAATGTTTTGTGTCACTGCTATCCAAATAATTCCAAATCTTGCAAGTTAGCCAGAATAAGAAATGGGATAAAGAGTGTATTGCTCATATATGAGATTACAGAAGGCTGGGGATTAATTTTCTTCTGAAATTCAGTTAAAGGAATATGCCTTTGTGAGTTCTGCTCACACAAACACAAAATTCCAATGGATTAATACTGTGTTAAGAAGAGACTATATCAGACATGCAGACGAGCTGTGCAAATCACCTTGCACTAGTCAAAATGGCTGATGGGAATGTTTATATCCAATATTACAGGGATTAAAAGTTAGTATAAAAAGTTAATATAACCAAAATATCTTTGATGTCATAAACTGCTATTATTCTTTTACCCCAGTGATCTGCCTTCAAAATTCCTAATGGAAATGCAAATAAAAGAGGGCAACTCATTATTGTTGATTCTAGCAATAGGATACAACCAAATAAAGAATAACAAAAATATTTGAACAATAAGAAGGAAAAAACCCAAAGTGAGAATTTGAAGCCTGTTCTATGGAGTCACACAGGCTTATGTTATCAAACAACTCTTCAGCATAAGATTTTAAAAATTGTTGGTGGTTCAGAAGACAATTTCAAGTTTTTCAAGACTTCTTGTCTATTCTATCTCTAAAGCAAAAATAGTGTTTCATATTCTCATTCGTATTAACTACCAAAGGCTCAGGAAGAAAAGTAATCACCATAGCTAAGAAATGAAAAGACATGCTCTATAATTTTAAGCCATTTCTACTCTTTGGCAATCTGAATGTATCCTGTATTTATAGGTAATTTGATTTTGTTGGGAAATCAGAAAAGGCAAATTGTGAATTACAGAACTGTCTACATTTCTGGCAGAACAATTAGGTGGCTCCTTTGAAACACAGTAAATCCACAAATATGAATTATGGACGCTGTAATGACAATATATGCATGTCAGGGAGTTGAAATTTTAAGAAACTCCTAAATTATAGATGTCCATATTTGCAAAGGGAAAATGGAATTTTAAAATTATTTTTATAGCTGAGAAGTAACAAAAAGGAGAATGGAATCTGAGTCAGAAAACCTGAGTTCCAGCCTTCCTGCTAAGTGTGGGCCTTAGACAGTCACTAAACAAGAACTCACCTTTCATTGGGTTAATGCTTTAGAGGGTTCCTGGGAGAATTGTAAGATAGGATATATTTGAAAATTGTAAAGCTCCAATTATTGGCCGAGTATGGTGGTTTGTGCCTATAAATCCCAGCACCTTGGGAGGCTGAAGCAGGAGGATCACTTGAAGCCAGGAGTTTGAGACCAGCCTAGGCAACACAGTAAAACCCCATCTCTTAAAAAAAAAAAAAAAAAAAAAAAAAAAAAAAAAAGAGCCAGGCATGGTGGCACATGCCTGTGATCCTGGCTACTCCAGAGGCTGAGGAGGGAGGATTGCTTAAGCCCAGGAGTTCCAGGCTGCAATGAGCTACAATGGCACCAGTGCACTACAGCCTGGGAGACAGAGCGAGACCCATCTCTTTATTTAAAAAAAAAAGAAGAAAGAAAAAAAAGTCAAATTATTATCAAACCAGGAAAGTATTCATTCATTCAACTAGCATTCGTTGGGCAATTATTGTGTGTCAGGTACTGGGTCCAGCCATGGGGATACAGCAATACACATGACATTCAAACTGCCACAAAAAGGCCATACGTCCATTCCCTTTATATCCCTTAAGCAGGTTTTTAACCCTTTTCTTCCTTTTTTTTCACAGAAAGAGAACAGGGTACAAAATAAACCTTTATATCTATAAGGTTTTTGTTATTGTGGAGGATGAAAAGAAGTTGGGCTATATTCCCTTGCCTGTCAAGAGAAGAAAGAAATATCTAGTCCTCCCCCAACCCCTTTTTCCCCATCCTGTATTCACCACAAATACCTTGCTTTACCTGGATATTTTCAAGAGTCCTAGAAATCTCATTTTCCTAGCTTTTCTATTGGGTGGTACAACATCAAAAGAAAAAAAAAAAATCACTATTATCCTTATGGCAACACCTCTATTTCTACCTCTCTAGAGAAAAGATAAATTTCACTATACTACTACATGTCAGAAGTGCTTACCCTATTCTTACAATCAGCATAATAAAATGAAGAAAAAAAGGCTTATTAACCTTGGGTTAAAAAAATGTCCTACATTAATAGTGGTTTGCTTTTACATTTATGATAAGTTTTACTTCCTTAGTTCACAAATATTATCAAGAATTGTATACACTCAACATCACTTCTTTAAATAAATGAAAATGCCAGCTAAAATTCAGAATTTAGAACACTTTCTCCACCTGGCAAATAACTCTCATAACTCAGCACCTTACACATGTTATATTAGAAGGAGAAATATATAGGCAATAAAGCTTCAGAATACAACTCTTCAAGTAAGGAACTACGTCTTACTGCTCTAATTTCTAATACAACACTTCAAAATACACATTAATGTTAGATTAGTTCTAAATGCTAAATAAGCAATATTACATGAGTATAATATATACATTCTAGATGAATATTACATAAATTAATGCACATGACATAGAAACACTATATGTGAATAAACCTAGAAAACAAATGATGTCTTTACTTTTTAAAGCACTAAAGGATTCTCATACAATTCCAACCTGGATACTTTGGCTCTTGTGAAGGAGCATCTTACACCTAGAGAATCCAAAAACCAGCAAGCTTTCTGTACATTAGTAGACACCTCTGGAATAGACTAGTTTCATGTCAAATGGTAAAGCAACATAAACGGAAAGAGAAAATACAAAGTGGAGAAGGAAAAAGAGGGAAGTCCAAGAAAGAAAGAAAAGAAAAGTGAAAAAAGCACAGGGAAATGCAATTTTCCCATAACTGATTGGGGGGAGGGTATTTATGACTTCCAAACTTCATGCCATAAGAGCACACTCTACTAAAAATAAGAGATCACCCAAAGTGATTAGTAAATAGTGCAGCTTTAAGCTTTAGACACAATACAGACTAGACAACTACTGAACCAGAACTTCACTCAGGATTAACTGTGGCTACTGAATAACGCACTTGACTTCAGTTTACCCTTCGCCACCCCTTTCCCCCTTCTGGTTTGGGACTTCACAGCATGAAAAGACTAGAACTCCAGAATCTTAGAAATTTTACCTCAGAAAATGGTTAAACTTAAAAGGTCTGGCAAGGACACCCTGACAGATCTCACTTACACACACACACGCGCACACACGCAAAATCTCATCATTCGTCCCCTGAACGATTTTTCTTGCTTCTGGTCTCCAGGATAAAGTCTGATAAGAAATGTTTGGTGCACTCCTGTTGTTTTTTAAGTGCAGCAAATTTCTTCCATTACAGCCCTGTGTAATCTGATGTGAGCGTGGCCGGGTTGGCCCGGCTCCCGGGTGCGGTTCCCAGGGCCAAGAGGCCAGACTTCGCCCAGCCGACGCGCCCCGCTTCGAGAAGGCCTCCCTAAAAAACTCCGCCCGGGTCGGCGAAACTGGCACAAGTTCCCTTCCCAGCTTTTCTCAAGTCGTGTTTCCCACGGCGTGCTACCTCCAAAAAAGGAAGAAACCGGCTAAAGGTTAGTCCTCGCCGGCTAGTATTTATCTAACACCGGAGCTTGTTTGCAAAACATTTGGGCACCGACAACCCCGATTTTACAGGAAACGCACAACCGTGAATCCCGCAACCACTCGGTTTTAGTGAGCGCCTACTATGGTCAGGCCCATGGCCCTCGGCGCCCCTTCCCCTCCAGAGCGCCCGGGCCGGGAAGCGGGGAGGCCAGGTCATCGCTGCCACCCCGGTCATCATATGGTGCCCCGAACCATTCAGGGGGCCACTGAGCGGACTAACAGGGAGGCCGGGCGCGAGGACCCGACCGTTGACCCAGCGGGGCGCGAAAGGGGGAAACGCCGGGAGTGGCCCGGGGACGCCTCCTGGCTCTCAGAACTGCTCCCCGCAGCCGGCGGCCCGAAGCGGAGCAGCAGAGGCCATCTGGCGCGGAAGGCAGGAGCCGGTCCTCAGCCTCCCCGCCCTTCCTCCTCCTTCCCTCGCTCAGAAAGCCCCACGCCCACATGCACTAGCTCCAGGCACGTTCCGGGGACCCAAAAAAGCAGAAGCCACATCTCGGCCCCTCCTCTTCTCGACGAGCATCCCCGGAGCGCCCCGCTGAGACACGCAGAGTCGGGGCCCGGGGCGGTGGGACCCCTGGAGTTCTGGGGCTCAGGCTGCAGCGTCCGCCGCGCGCTACTCACTTGCTGGCAAGAGCGGGGCTTGCCCTGGGGCGCTCTCCTGAAAAAGGAGGTCCTGGCGGTAAAGAAGAAATCCTCGGCGTCCTCCTCCAGGCTGCTGTAGCCGCTGCTCATGCTGCTGGCCCCGTCGCGCGCGGGCGGCCTCCCCGGGGCGCAGGCGGCCAGGCAGGGGGTGCCGCGCCCGCCCGCCCCGCGAGGTTCCCGGCGTGCGGCCCTCAGCCGCCGGCGGGCCGTTCTGCTGCAGCTGCGGCCGCCGCTCAACCCGGCCGTCCGGGCCCCTCCCGCCGCCACCTGGCTCGGCTCCAGGCTCTGCCCGGCTCGGGTGAGCCCGCGACCCCGCCTCCCGCGGCCCCGCCCCGGCCCGCCGGCCCCGGCTGAGCCCCTCCCCGCGGGGCCGCAGGTGGGGGAGGCGCAACCACCCGCTTCCAGGCGCGCGGTTCTTTCCTCGCGGTGTTGCGGAACCCGGAAAGCCGGGTCGAGGGCTGCGTCCTGGTGGGGCCGTGCTCGGGTCGCTTCCCCAACCTCCCGGAAACTGCAAATTCCTCTGCGATCCGTCCGCCCTCCCCCTGCTCCGCTAGCTCAAGTTTTGGAGAGGGCGGGAGCAGAGCTGGGAGCTTTCTCCGCGGTCCCCGCCCTGCTCGCCCCCTCCCGGGGTCCTGCGGGGGGCGGTGGAGATTGCCCGGCCGAGAGGCCCCCAGACTTGAGGGCGTCCTGCAGCCGTAACGCCCCATCCTGAACCCCCGCAGCCCGCCCCTCCTGGAGAGTTAAAAGTTACCAGAGATGGGCGGGGAGGTAGCAACTGGGTTAAGTTTATTCAAATGAAAACATCCTTTCTGGTCATTCATTTGAGCTTCGGACTTACCCTTTCCCCCGTCTCTCTAGTAAGGGCTCATTCCCAAATAAGGACCGCAAATGTCGCTATGATCTTAGAAGCCAGTTAGTGTAAAAAGGGGGTGAACTGATTCTATGGTTACAGAACAGTCTTATTAATACAGTACTTATTAATTAAATGTGCTTTATTAACGTCCCCTTCCACAATCAGCTTTATACGGTCACTCACAAGGAATGGCTTAAATGGTGGGGTAAGGGGATCAGGGAATTCTGTTCACCCACGTACCAAAGTTTCCATAAATCCTTCCAGTCAGCTAATCCTCTTTTAAAAGCCATCTGTGGGTACCAGTCTTTTACACCTTGGTGTTATTGGAATGATTTAAATGGTACTAATTTGCTTGCATAGATCTTGACTGAAAAGTTGTTTTGAAGCTTCAGCACTGCTATGGTAAGCAGGCTGAGGTTTCATTAGGAGAAGGGAAAGGTTAGAAAAGAGAAAAATTTCACCCATTATAGCTAAACTTTCTTATGTCATCTTCCTCAATCCTCAGAGCAACTCTATAAGGCACGTACTATTTTATGCCTGCTTCACAGTAGAGCAGCCGCCGAGGCTTAGAGGGAGGAAGGTAACTAGCTGTAGGTGAAGTGTCTGGGATCGCTCTGCTCTGTGTTCTGCTGACATGAATGTTGTCACATACCCTTCTGGATTCTCTGCTTGGTCCTGGTCAGCCATGCCCATTTGCGGACTAGTGGGAGGGAGAACTGGACCAGAGACGCCCGGGGGGTGGGGGGAGGAGAAGAATTGGCTTGCCAGTGAGTCATCCTTCTATCCTCTGGCAGAAAGAAGGCTTGTAAACCTGCTCCACCTTCCTTCAGGCTTACACATCCAGCTTGCAAAATAATATATTACTCCAAGCGAGTCACAACTCCAGAAGGCGGGCCTTGGAGTTGCAGCCCATTTTAAAGATCCTACATTAAAGGCCTCTTCCCAGCCACACAGCTACTGAATAATAGGAAGCCCAGAATTCTAACTCCATATTGTTTTGCCCAGCTTAAGATCCCTGTGTGTGCCATGCCCATAACCTAATGTAAGAGAGTAGGGCAATTTACTTACTTTATGAAAGATTTTTATTGTTTAGTTTTTCATATTTCATTAACACAGTCCTTATTAAACACTCCAATTTAAGAGTAATGTATAGGTTAAAGAATTAAAATAACTTGTTTAATTGTGGAAAGTGGGAAATAATCTCACCCAGAACAAATTATTTTAAAGTTTCTGAATATTTTAAGGAAAAATATTAAAAGGAAAAATACATTAAAATGCTTTATGATCCATGCAGGGCTGGGGAACCTGTGGCCTCTGGGCCACATGTGACCCTGCGGATCCCCAAATGTAACCCCATGATGGAATCCAAACTTCACAGAACAAATCCCTTTATTTAAAGGATTTGTTCTATAAAATTTAGATTCAGTCAAAAGGCCGAACTCAGGGATCCAGAAGGCCACATGTGGCCCCAAGTCCCCACCCTGCAATGACTACACCAGAAAAACGATTTTTTCATGGTACTATTTTTAAGCTACAAAGGACTGAATTTTTATGTCTGTCAGCGCCATCAGAATCAGTCATAATAAAAAGGCATAATTGAATAATGAATAATAATGTTGCTTTTAAGCAACAAAAAGCAAAAAACGTAAGTAAAGGAAGAATTGGCATTTTGTTTCCTAAAAGCAGCATAATAATTATATTTCTATTTTTTTCTGATAGTTGTTTTTGTTTTTGTTTTTAGAGACAAGAGGTTTCCCTGTTTTGCCCAGGCTTGTCTTGAACTCCTGGGCTAAAGCAGTCCTCCCAACTCAGCCTCCAAAGTAGCTGGGATTACAGGTACCACTATGCCTGGTCTCTGATAGCATTTTTAAAAAATATATTATGAATTTAAAACTTGGCTGGTGAAAACAGTATTTGTAAAAACTCAAAATGTCATAAGCAACTAGGCATTTTTAACATTTAAAATTCAGGGAAGGGGGTGGAATAAATAAAATATATTCAACCAAGTTTAATTTTGAAAGGACTTATTGTCAAACACACAATTGAATTTATAAATGGGCTCTATCACCATAAATAGTCCCATAATACAAGATCCCAGTGATTTAGATTTATAGCCTAGTAACCTTTTACTTCTATATCAAATAGGGAATATATTTAAAACTTGTTTTTTAAAAGACAGGGTCTTGCTTTGTCACCCAGACTGAAGTGCAGTAGCATGATCATAGCTTACTGCAGCCTCCACCTCCTGGGCTCAAGGGAAGTGATCCTCCTGCCTCAGCTTCTCAAGGAGCTAGAACTACAGGAACACACCGGCATGCCCAGCCATTTTTTAATTTTTTGTTGCGACAGGGTCTCGCTATATTGCCCAGGCTGGTCTTGAACTTCAGGCCTCAAGCGATCCTCCTGCCTTGGCCTCCCAAAGTGCTGGGATTACAGATATGAACCACCATACCCAGCTAAAACTTAATAAATACATGCAAATATTATAAACATGTACACAAATGTGTTATAATTTTAATTATCATGTACATCAAAGTATTTCCCTTAAATTAACATAAAAGGAAGGCTTTAATAACATTTTAATCCTTTCTCACCAGATAAATGATTATGACAAAAATGATTCTATATATGTGATTATCAATCAAAAACTTTAAATCATATTCTTTACTTATTAATGATATATATCCAAATCCACAAATAGTAGAAACACAAATATAGTAAATGTAGAGAAAATTTCAGACACAGCTCACCCTATGACTAAATACATTTAGAAGCAAAATTTATCTTTTGTCAACTTGTCTTAATAAAGATAACGCACATCACAGAGGAAAAGATTTCTAGATTTGACTGTGTAAAAATTTAAATATTTTTACCACACACATATATACAATGTTAAAAGACAAAGAAAAAAACTGGGGGAAATGTTTGCAATATAAATGACAGGGCCGATATACGTAAAATATAAAGAGCTCATACAAATCCATAAAAATGTTGAACAGCTAGTAGAAAAATAAGCAAAGGACATGACAAGCAGTTCATAAAAGGAGAAATATAAATAACTTATCAGTCATGCATATATTAAAACATTCACTCAGTCAAAAAATATTTATTGAGCACACACTATCTGCCAGATACTGATCTCAGCACAAAGGATACCTCGCTGGACAAAACAGACAAAAACCCTTGTTCTAATGGAGCTTATAGTTTCTTGGATGTTGGAGGGAGACAGGCAAAATGAATAAGGGAATTATACAGTATGTTAGAAGGTAATAAGTACTCTCACAAAATCATGGAAGAAAGATAAAGAATGTTTTACATAGACTGGTTATTGAAAGTGTCTCTGAGAAGGTCACATTTGAGCAAAGATGTGTAGGAGATGAGGGAGCTGGCCATGCAGATATCTGTGGGAAAAGCATTTCAGGCAGAAAGAACAGCAAGTGCAAAGGCCCTGAGGCAAGAGTATGCTTGGCATGTTCAAATAAAACCAAAGAAGCCAGTGTTTCTGAAGTGAGCAAGTGGAGGGGAGAGTAGTAGGAATTTTCATCAGAAAAGTAACAGGCACAGAGAGGTTATTGTTCCTATAGTGCCTTGAAAGCAATTGTATGGACTTTAGCTTTGGTTTTTACTCTGAGATGAGAAACCACAGGAGATTTTGAGTAAAAGAATGACAATATTTGACTTACCTTTTTAAAAGGTCTCTTTGGTTGCTAGGTGGAGAATAGATTGTTAAGGCTTATGAAAACTCAAGCAAATGAAAATAATGAGGCCCATTTTTCACTCATGAGATTGGCAAATATTTCTTAAAGCAGGTCATGAAACAGCATGCATAATAGGATTACATCTGTGTAATTATAGTGATAGGTAATATTCTTAAGATGTGCCAGGAACTAAGATACTTTATCAGAGAGATTTATAAAAAGGTCACATTGGCAGACAACTATTACCTTGGTACCTGCGTGATATGGAAAAAGCATGTCCTTGGAAGTCAGGTAGACCTGAATTTGTGTGATAAAACTGTCACTGATTTTAAGTGACCTTTAGCAATTTAATTAGCTTCTCTGGGCCTCAAATTCATCATCAGCAAAATGGGAATAACAATGTCTTCATTTTATTCTCTTTGGCTTACTGTAAGGATTAAGTGATAGAATTCATGTAAAGTCCTTGGCATATAACAGGGCCAAGTAAATATTAGTCTTTCTTGCCCTAAATATTAGACTTTGTTGCATACTTAACATCCTTTACATACTTCCTCCTTGTTAATTAAACAAGGACTTTAGTTCAAGAATCCCCCCCCTGAGGAAAAGGGGTCCAATCTCCGCTCAGGGGTAAGGCCTGATGTTCAGAGTCAGTTGTGGTGGTCCCATGCCCCTTGCCAAGGATTGCTTTAGGTGTGGACAGGTCTCATGGACCTGGCCATTGAGATGAGAGAGAAAGTCAGTTAGGTAGCTTTTGGAAAGACGTTCCTTAACTTGAAAAGAGATCCACAAAAAAAGACCATCTCTTCTTCCACTGGAGTTTGCATGCCTGAATGTGGTACCTGGGAATTCTGTAGCCATATTATGGACAAACCGATACCATGCAGATGTGGCAAAGCAGAACGATGAAAGGAGACTGCATAGGTCTTTGAATTAACCAACTTCAAAGCTACCCTAATTAGGACTCCTTGGTATGTGAGATAATATATTTTCTTTATTGTTTAAGCCAGTTGAGTCAGCCCCTGTCATCCTAACTGCTATATTCCCATGATCTTGTTTTCCTGCTGAAGAGTCATATTTCTCTCATATTTCTTCCATGTTCTGTTCGTCTCCATCGACACCGGTAGAATCAATAGAGACACAAATAAAATAAGAAGATTTTCAAAATGATAACTAAATTAAATTGCTCCCCTGAAAATGATTAAGAAAGGACATTCTTTCACATTAAAAATAAAAAGAACCGGCCAGGCGCGGTGGCTCACTCCTGTAATCCTAGCACTCTGGGAGGCCGAGGCGGGCGGATCGTTCTGAGCTCAGGAGTTCGAGACCAGCCTGAGCAAGAGCGAGACCCCGTCTCTACCAAAAATAGAAAGAAATTAATTGGACAGCTAAAAATATGTATAGAAAAAATCAGCCGGGCATGGTGGCGCATGCCTGTAGTCCCAGCTCCTCGGGAGGCTGAGGCAGTAGGATTGCTTGAGCCCAGGAGTTTGAGGTTGCTGTGAGCTAGGCTGAGGCAAGAGAGTGAGACTCTGTCTCAAAAAAAAATAAAATAAAATAAAAAAAATAAAAATAAAAATAAAAAAAAATAAAACGAACCTATCACAAAGGGCTGGTTTTTAAATTGGCTTTAAAAAGGAAAAAATGATTCTGATGCTGAATAAAGTGTGAGCAAAAAGAAAAAAAGAAAAAAAAAACGATAGGCTAAAATTTCTCTCAAAACTTCTAGAGCCAGTGTGGGCCTGTAGTCCCAGCTATTCAGGAGGCTGAGGGGCAGGATCTCTTGAGCCAGGGAGTTTGAGGCTGCAGTGAGCTGTGATAGCCAACAGCAGCAGGTGAGGATGTGGAGAAGTGGGAGCCCTCCTATGCTGTTGGTGGAAATGCAAATTAGTAGAGCCACCATGGAGAACAGTACGGAGATTCCTCAAAAAACTAAAAATATAACTACCACATGATCCAGCAATTCCACTACTGGGTATAATATCCAAAAGAAAGGAAACTGATATATTTATGAAAGAGATATCTGCACCCCCGTGTTTATTGCAGAACTAGTCACAATAGCCAAACTATGGAATCAACCTAAGTGCCTGTCAATTTATGAATGGGTAAAGAAAATGTGGGATGTGTGTGTGTGTGTGTGTGTGTGTGTGTACACATACACATATCACATGTTCTTGCTCATATGTGGGAGCTAAAGATGTGGATTTTATGAAGACAGAGAGTAGATTAGTGGTTACCAGAGTCCAGGAAGGGGAAGGGGAAGGGGAGAATGAAGAGGGTAAAAAAAGAATATGAATGTATTTATTACTACTGAGCTATACATTTAAAAATGGCAAAGATGGTAGATTATATGTGTACATATTACCTCAATAAAAAAATTGATTAAAAAAAGGAAATCAGGGGCCGGGCGCGGTGGCTCACGCCTGTAATCCTAGCACTCTGGGAGGCTGAGGTGGGCGGATCGTCCTGAGCTCAGGAGTTCGAGACCAGCCTGAGCAAGAGCGAGACCCCCGTCTCTACCAAAAATAGAAAGAAATTAATTGGACAGCTAAAAATATATATAGAAAAAATTAGCCGGGCATGGTGGCGCATGCCTGTAGTCCCAGCTACTCGGGAGGCTGAGACAGTAGGATTGCTTGAGCCCAGGAGTTTGAGGTTGCTG
>RJWJ010031519.1:0-19149 GCA_004363605.1 Indri indri
TTGGATGTCGGGTAGGGAGGGAGGGGGAAGGGGGAGGGGCGAGGGGGAGGAGGGGACGGATATATGCATACACAAAGGGTGCAATGCGCACCCTCCGAGAGATGGACACGCTTGGGACTGGGACTTGGGGGGAAGGGGGGGCAAGGGCATCATACGTAACCTAAACACCTGTACCCCTATAAACAACAAACAATAAAAATAAATAAATAAAAATAAAAAAATAATAAAAAAATAAAAGAATATAGAACCAAAAAAAAAAAAAAAAAGAAGGATAAATCCAGTAAGAAGGATCTTGATGAGCCTTGCAGGAGCTCTTAAAAGGGCCCTATATTTAGGGACACAGAAGAATGAATTGAGAGAAGAAGAGAGTGTGGCAGCTCTGTCAGCTGTGCCCAGCTGCCAATGTTTCATGGTGCAAGAGAGAATATGCAACTGTGAGGAAGCTTGGAATGGAGCTGCTGTCACCAAAACTGGCCCGCTGCTTTGTGAACAAGCAGCCCACCACCTCTCTGGCCTCATTTTCCATTACTCATTGCCTTGTTCACTCACTCAAGCCCCTCTGGCTTCTTTGCTATTTCTTGAACAAGGCAGATACACTGCGACCTTTGCACTTGCCACTCCCTCTACCCTCATACATTCACATGGCTCACTCTCATTGACTTCCGACCTCCCTTGGCCATCCTATCTAAAATTATGTTCACCAATCTCCCCTGCTCTATCTTTCTCCCTGCTTAGCACTTACCACTACCTAACATATTATGCATTTTACCTATTCTCCTTGTTTTTGTCTTCCTCACTAAAATATAAGCACCAGGGATTATTTTCTGATTTCTCCACTGATATATCCCTAGTGTCTAAGAGAGTACCCTGTACACAGTAGGTGCTCAATAGTTTTTGAGTGAATGAGTGAATAGTAAGTGTTTACTAAATATGGAATGAATCAATGAATGAATCATTTAATCCATTTTAAGGAGTCAAGGTCCCTTTGAGACTGATTAAATATATGGACCCTCCCTACAAAATAATGCATGTAATTGTGCAAAGATGTCATGGGATTCTCTTGCCTCTGGCCCTGACCTACGCAATATTAATTTAAGAATCTGTGACTTTGTATAAATTTATAAATTTATGACTAAGAAAACAAAGGCCCAGAAAGGAGCAAGGTGTTCAGTCTTCAGTAGTGAGGGATTCCACAGAGAAGAGACAACTTTCTATGGAAGGAAGAATGCCTTATGCCCACAACCTGATTTCATACACATTTTAAATATACCCTGTTTCTGAATAGGCAGTTAACATAAAGAAAAAAAAGAAATTTTTACTACTTCTAACAACCCAACATTATCAAAATCACACCAAATCCACCCAGGTTTAAGTGATTTGAACTTTTACCATCAACTTACCTTCTTCGAGGCCTACTCTGTAGCCCTTACTCCTACTCCTTTATACCACAAAGCATGCCATTTAAATTCTCCTGGCTAGTCCTCTAGTCAATGACACAATAGGGCATGAATGATAGAATTATGAAGGCCATCTCTCACTCTCTCCTCTTTGTACCTTTTTTCTGGCTCCCTCCATGTCATCTATCTTCTTCCCCTACCACACTCCCCATCAGATGTTGTTTATAGGAAAGGCTCTGAGAAACTCATTCACACTGAGGTGTTAATAATTGATAAGAGCTTTTGTGTTGCCCCCACATGTCCCAGAGGATGCTAGCATTTTCCTGGTGTGGTGGTGGGGAACAAAATATTAAACTAAAGGATACAAGCTCAAATGGCTATAGGGGCCAGGCAGGTAAGGGTAGTGATGACAGCAGGCCAGATAAAAGAGCATATACTTATGTTTCATGAGTGGCAAGGACTATGGTGAGCTAGCGAGCATATGGCTCATCTAATACCTAATCACCTCCAGCCATTGCTAGCATGCAGAATGAGAGGTAAAGATTGCCAGATCTTCCAATTTCTCCATACAGGCTGAAAATTGTGATTTCTATGAGAATATCTCAATTTTAAAATTCACTTAAAACACTCGTAAAGCTAAAAATACATTCCTGCAGGCCAGATGTGGTTCCCAGGATTCCAGCTTGCAATGCTGCCTTAAACCAAAGGAATTATGCATTAATGATCAAATTTCAGATACCTGCTTTGTCAAAGCAATCCCTGCTCACTTCCCTCCTCTCTTCAGTCTGGTAGAGTTACTATTTGTATGACAAAAGTGGGGATAATGTATCTAGAAGGCAACTCTAAAAATCTCTATACATGTAATACCTCCTCATCCCATGAAAAATGAGTTAGCGCTGCCGTAGCTGCTGTCATCATTACTGTACCTTTCCTCCTTGCTAGAGTATCAACTCTTTAGAATCCAAAATCTCACTGCATTCCCACAATCACCCTGTGAGGCAGTTATCTCTATTTTGCTTATGAGGTTGGTGAAGGTCAGAAAAGTGAGCTAAGTCACCAAAAACCATGCAGTAAGTGATGGAGCAGGGACTATAAGAAAACTCTCCAATGTTTTGACCACTACCATTTGCTTCCTTTGGGCACAAAGGTGTGCTTACCTTGTGTAAGGCTAAGGCTAGGGCCGGGGCTGAGAAAATCCATTGTGATAGACAGCTTGTGAGGTGGCATGCATTGAACTGCATTTCCTGGTATTCATATCCTTGTGTCATCCCCTCCACTTGAGTATGGACTGAACCTAGTGACTTGCTCCTAACAAATAGAATGTGGCAAAAGTAATGGAATATCATTTCTGAGATTATATTATAAAAGACTGTAACTGCCATCCTGCTCACCCTCTCTTGCTCTTTTACTTGCTTGCTTTGATGAAACAAGCTGCTATTTTGTCAGCTGTCTCATGGAGAGGCCGGGGTGGCAAGGAACTGAAGGAGGACTCTGTTTAACAACTGGAGAGGAACTGAGGCCCTCAGTCCAACTGCCCACAAGGAACTAAATCATGCCACTGTCCACTTGAGCAAGTTTGGAAGCTCAGCCTACCCTTATCAAGCCTTGTGACGACTGCAGTCTCATCTGACACCTTGATTGTAGCCTACAAGAGATCCTGAAGCAGAGGTACTCAGCTAAATCATGCCTGGTTTTCTGATTCACAGAAATCATTGAAAAATAAATGTATGTGGTTATAAGGTGCTAAGTTTTGGATAACTCATCATATATCAATAGATAACTAACAAAACCAAAAACACAAAATTGCTTGCACCTGACTGGCCTGACAGCCTTAACTGCCACCCCTCCCTTCCTGGTCCTCACTCCCAAAGCCTTTCCCCCACCCACCATTGTGGGTGCAATAACCTATCTGGGACTATAAGGAGCTGGAGCTTGAAGAATAACACCAGTTAGTGTGCAGGAAGAAGGATTTAAGAAAAAAAAAAAAAGAATAGCATAAGGACTATGAACATTGCTGTAGGTGGGAGAATTTGGTATTTTTAGCTGAAAGAAAAATTATCTTATTCACAGCCTGATTTCTTTCATGCCCTGGGTCTCTAAGACCATGCTAATTTGCATAGCTGCTTAAAATTATGATTGAGTGACAAGACCTCTAGCCTGGAAGTCAGGAGATCAGGATTATGTCACTCAGCCAGTCAGTTCACAGTAGTTTTCCACTGCCATTTTTGGGTCTGGCATTATGCTTAATGTTGAGGAGACTGTGGCAAACAAATTAGATCCAATGCCTGTCCTCAAAATACTTGCAATATAATAGTTATACTCCTGGATCAGCTGCTCGCAGCAAGTCCATGGACAATTCCCTTCCTCTCTGCCTTGTTGCCTCACCTCAATGGGTGGCAGTTGGTATATATAAGAGATTTCAGCTACACAACACTGCACTTTTTACTTTGTTGAGGCGAAAGACCTCTACTTGAGCGATCAAGGGGGCTGCCTCCTGTTTGGTTGGTTGCCCAGGGTCACCAAGGTTAAATGATGTGACCAGGGGTCATGTAGGCAATTGGTGGCAGTGTCTTTGAGCTACCTCTCAAAATTAACATTTACAGCACACACCATTTGTTCAATAGAGCTTGCTTAATCATACTATGTTCCCAGATAGATAGTAAACAAACAAGATGAAAGGAAAGGAATTGTTAATGCTTTTAATAACCCAATAATATTTAAATAACAGACAGTAATTATCTTATTAAATCTGAATGAGAAACAACAAAGTGAACTTTCCTGGAGCTCTGCATTTGCTGAGGCATCTAGAGGCTCTAAAAGTAAAAGATCATGTGCTCCAATGGAATTCTCTCATGGCTAAAGGAGTATTGTTCCCTGGAGATGATAAATCAGGTTGGGCTGGGAGTTCAGTCAAGGGAAGAAAACCAAAGCCGTTGCTTGAGAAAATGTCTCTGGAGTGGAGAAAGGAATTCTGGACTTTTGGAGGACTAGAAATGTGCAAGACAAAATAAAATCTTTTTGTGAGGTTAAGGAGAGGCATACTGACTAACCCAAGATTACTAAATATTTTTTAGTGACAAAGCTTACACTAGAATCTGGGCCTTTTCATGACAGTAACCTGCACACAATCAATTTCACCTGACTATATGCTTTTTAGTAGTTAGGAACGTGGACTTTCAAGACAGATGACCTGGGTTCAAATTTATTTTCTGTTATTTAATAGCTGTGTGACCCTGAGTAAGTTACTCTACCTTTCTGCACCTCTACCCCTTCATCTGTAAAATGGGAATGATACTATAACCCTCCTCATATAATTGTCAGGAGGATTGATGGAGTTAATATTTGTAAAGCACTTGGAGCAGTGCTTGTCATAAAGTAAACACTATATATTTGTTAAATAAAATAGACAAGGTTTTCACTTAATTATAAGCAAACCCAATAGCTCAAGCCAGCCAGAAGCAAAAGGAAGTCTGTTTTAGAGATCCCCACCTCTCCTTTATGAGGTTTTCCCCTTGCCTGTCTCCACTTTAATCCTCCACCCTTCATCAGACACCATACCCCCTCCCTAGGTTCCCAGTGCCCTGGTACTCTCTCCTTCACTTCTCTAATAACAAGAAAAGATTAATCCAAAGAACTCTGACGATCATTGCCTCATCGGATCAGCATAATAACTTGGAGATAAAGCAATGACATTTCTTCCCATTTTAGAAACAAGGAAACCGAGTCCCAGGAGCTTAGTATGACTGGTATGACTCTAGGATTAGCCGGGTGCCATGGTTCTGGTCCAAACCTTACCGCTTACTTGCTGTGACCTCAGGGGAAGCCCTTCCTGTCTTTGTGCCTCAATTTCCTCAGCCACTCAGTAAGGTAGTTGGACGAGGTGATCTTAGAAACAGCAGATGATTCAAAGGTCATACATCTTTTTTGTAGTGGAATGGGAACTGACTTCCCGCTAAACCACTCCTTGAATTTTCCCTGTTTCCTTTTTTTAACAAATGAGTAAAAAGCCTTAGGGAGGCCAAAGAATATACTCAGCCCATTTGCCCTTCTATCTTTTCTCTCTTTTCCTTTACTCAGCACCGTGGGATTAAGCAGTAACTAAGACGTGACACCTGCTTTGCTTCATTGAAGAAAATGAGTTTGAGAATGCAAAATGGATCAGAGAGGGCTTATAGATATATATATATTTTTTACATCAGGGGATTTGAAACTGGAATAAGTATCCCTCAGGGGTCCTCCCCAGTGTGCAGCAGGTACACAGACTATTAGGGGCACTCTCTTCTGGAGAGTTGACTTTACTAGAAGATTTGGAATAATTATATTGAAATGAAGATATGTTTGTTATGGAGTAGAATACAAAAAAATACAGAAGAGCTTTTAAAGGTAAAACAAAAATTTACAAAGAATTTGTACTCTGACTTGGACTGGAAAAGGTATAAGATGCAGTCTTTTATTTTAATTTTTTTTAATTTTTTTATTTCAGCATATTATGGGGGTACAAATGTTTAGGTTATGTATATTGCCCTTGCCCCACCAGAGGCAGAGATTCGAGCGTGTCCATCCCCCAGACTATGTGCACTGCACCTATTAGGTGTGTATATACCCATCTCCTCCTCCCCACTCCCATCTGCCCAAAGCCCAATGAATGTTATTAGTATATGTGCACTTAAGTGTTGATCAGTTAATACCAATTTGATGGTGAGTACATGTGGTGCTTGTTTTTCCATTCTTGTGATACCTCACTTTGGAGGATGGGCTCAAGCTCTATCCAGGAAAATGTAAGAGGTGCTAGATCACCTTCCTTTCTAATTGAGTAGTATTTCACGGTATACATATACCACATTTTATTAATCCATTCATGTATTCATGGGCACTTGGGTTGTTTCCACATCTTTGTTGCGACCAATTTCAATTTCCATTTCATTTTGTTTTCTTATCTCTTCTTGTTTTCTGTTTCTTACTATGTATTCAGTGGTGTCTGTTCTTCCTTTTGCTGCTTCCAGTTTTGCCTTTATTTCTGTGATGGTTTTATTTTTCTTTCTGTTTCCTTCTTTATCTCTGAAATAGCTCCTATTTCATTTCCTTTTGTTGTCCACCATCTCTTCCCTGAGCTTTTGCATTCCTGCCTTATATTCTTATTTTATAGGGATGATTACTTAATGAATATTATAAAATTCATGTTGATATGTTTAGTCACAATTTTCATCTGTTTTATGGCAACATTTCTTTCATGAGAATTCTGCATCTTTCATTTATTTCCTGTTCCTTTCATCTCATTTTCATGTGGTGTCTTCATATATAAGTTGTGCTGGAATGTTTTGTTTTACTTTGCTGGATAATATCTTTAATTACAATAAATTTTCTTTAGACCATCTATTTGCAGGAGACACACGTGGAG
This sequence comes from Indri indri, assembly GCA_004363605.1. NCBI lineage: Eukaryota > Metazoa > Chordata > Mammalia > Primates > Indriidae > Indri > Indri indri. The sequence goes on from RJWJ010031519.1 coordinate 6,796, forward strand.
AGGAGATCCGTTCCATACGAAGCACAGAATTATTTTTTCTAGATCTGTGAAAAATGATGTTGGTATTTTAATGGAGATTGCGTTGAAACTGTAGATCACTTTGGATAGTATAGACATTTTAACAATGTTGATTTTGCCAACCCATGAGCATGGTATGGTTTTACGTCCTCTGCTATTTCCTTCCTCAGTGTTTCATAGCTCTCCCTGCAGAGGTCTTTTGCCTCCTCCGTTAAATAAATTCCTAGGTATTTTACCTTCTTTGTTGCTATTGTGAAGGGTATTGAGTCTTTGATTGGTTCTCAGTTTGACTGTTGTCAGTGTAGAGGAACACTACTGATTTTTGTACATTGATTTTGTAACCTGAGACTTTGCTGAATTCATTTATCAATTCCAGTAGTCTCATGGCAGAATCTTTGGGGTTTTCTAGATATAAGATTGTATCATCAGCAAAGAGTGATAGTTTGACCTCGTCTGCCCCCATTTGGATGCCCTTGATTTCTTTTTTTTTTTGTCTGATTGCTCAGGCTAGGACTTCCAGCACTATGTTGAATAGAAGCGATGATGAAGAGCAACCTTGTCTGGTTCCAGTTCTAAGTGGAAACGCTTTCAGTTTTTCCCCATTCAGTGTGATGTTTGCTGTGGGTTTATCATATATGGCTTGTATCATTTTTAGGAAAATCCCGTCTATACCTATTTTATTAAGCGTTTTTATCTTAAAAGGGTCTTGAATTTTGTTGAATGCTTTTTCTGCATCTATTGAGAGGATCGTATGCTCTTTGTTTTTGCTTCTATTTATGTGGTCAATTATGTTTATAGATCTGTATATGTTGAACCGTCCCTGAATCTCTAGGAAGAAGCCCACTTGGTCATCATGGATTATTTATTTGATAAGCACCTGAATTCAGTTTGCTAGGATTTTATTGAGAATTTTTGCATCTATATTCATAAGGGATATTGGTCTGTAGTTTTCTTTTTTTGTTGCATCCTTTCCTGGTTTTGTTATCAGGGTAATATTGGCTTCATAAAATGTGTTGGAGGGGATTTCTTTCTTCTCAATGTTGTGGAATAATTTCTGCAGGATAGGCACCAGTTCTTCTTTGTAGGTGTGGTAAAATTTGGGTGTGAAACTATCTGGTCTGGGACTTTTCTTTTTAGGAAGGTTTTTTACTGCTGTTTCAATTTCAGTACTTGATATTGGTCTGTTCAGGAATTCTATGTCTTTCTAGTTGAGCCTAGGGAGGCTGTGTGTTTCTAAAAATTTGTCCATTTCCTCCACATTTTGTAGTTTTAGGGCATATAGATTTTTACAGTATTCATAGATGATGTTTTGTATTTCCATGGCATCAGTTGTAATTTTTCCTTTTTCATTCCTGATGGAGCTTACTAGAGTTCTTACTTTTCTGCTTCTCATTAATGCAGCCAGAGGCATGTGAATTTTATTTTTTCAAAGAAACAACTTTTTGCTTTATTAATCTTCCATATAGTTTTTTTTTTTGTTATCAATTTCATTTGGTTCTGCTTTGGTCTTCATTATTTCTTTTCTTCTGCTGGGTTTGGGGTCAGTTTGCTCATCCCTTTCCAGTTCTTTGAGATGATTCATTAGATTGATTTGTGAATTTTCTGTCTTTTGGATGTAGGCATTGATGGATATAAATTTTCCTCTCAAGGCTGCTTTAGCTGTGTCCCACAGATTTTGATAACTTGTGTCTCCTTCATCATTTAGTTCAAAGAATCTTTTGATTTCCATCTTGATTTCCTCATTAACAAAATAGTCATTCAGCAGAAGGTTGTTTAGTTTCCATGACTTTGTGTAAAGATGAGAGCTTCTGTTGGAGTTGATTTCTAAATTTATTCCACTGTTCTTTAAGAAGATGCATGGTATAATTTCTATTTTTTTCAATTTGTCGAGACATGCTTTATGGCCTAGGATATGGTCAATTGTAGAGAATGTCCCATGAGCTGATGAAAAAAACATATATTCAGTGGTTTTTGGGTAGAATGCTGTACAAATGTCAGTCAGGCCCATATGTTCTAGAGTTCTGTTTAAGTCCATTGTGTTTTGGTTTATTTTCTGTTTGGAGGATCTGTCCTGTTCTGTCAGAGGAGTGTTGAAGTCTCCGGGTATTATGGTGTTGCTCTTTATCATTTTATTTAGATCAAATAGAATTTGCTTTATGAATCTGGGTACACCTGACTTGGGTGCATAAATATTTAGAATTGTTATGTCTTTCTGTTGAATTGTACCCTTCACCATTATATAGTGACCATCTTTGTCCTTCATCACTTTTTTTGATTTGAAGACTAAGTTACCTAAAATCAGAACTGCCACACCTGCTTTCTTTTGGCTTCCATTTGCTTGAAATATTGTTTTCTGTCCCTTCGCCTTGAGTCTGAATGCATCCTTGTGGGTTAGATGTGTTTCCTGAATACAGCAGATACTTGGCTTGTGTGTATTTATCCATTCACCCAGCCTATGTCTCTTTAGTGGGCAGTTCAAGCCATTCACATTTATTGAGAGAATTGATAAGTGGGGTAGATTTCTGTTCATCCTGTTGAGTTGAACTTTGTTGCTTTGTTTTCTCTCTTGAGCCATTGTGGTATCTGGCTTTTGACCTTTAGCTTTTGGATAATTTTACATTTGTGAGTATTTATCGTGCTGATCCGTGTGTAATTCTATTTTGAGTACTTCCTAGAGTGCCAGTCTTGTCTTGATGAATTCTCTCAGTCTTTGCTTGTCTGAGAAGCTCTTTATTTCTCTTTCATATGCAAAAATTAGTTTTGCAGGGTATAAGATTCTAGGCTGGGCATTATTCTGTTTGACAAGAGTGAGAAAGAGGCCCCAGTCTCTTCTTGCTTATAAGGTTTCAGTTGAGAAGTCTGATGTTATTCTGATGGGTTTTCCTTTGTAGGTTACTGCGGGGAGGTAGCTAAGCTCCCAGCAAAAAACCGGGTCCCTTTGGTAGAGTTGCAAGGGATAAGAAAATAATACAGAAAAATGGAAAATAAAAGAAATAAAGGAATACACAGAGACAAAGACATAGTTTTATAAGTTTATAAAGATTATAGGCAAAGTGGGATCTCAGGGGGCCTAGACCTTCTCCATGAGTCTCCAAAAAGCCCCGAATGAGGTCTTACATGGTAACTTATAGGGAATAGTGAATAATTGTCAGGGGTAACAGATTTACATAACAACAGGTAGTTCCTCTCAGGTTAACAGATTTTCAAAAGGCTTCTACAGATTCTTTAACTAATTCTATCTATGTGAACAAATGGTTACAAAATCTTTCAAAGGTTAGCTTCTAAATTCTAAGGTAAATTTATCACTTAACAGAGTGGTTAAACAGAGATATGTTGGCTCCATATTTATTAGGTTATTGTGAATGGAGACAGGTAGTCTAGAGTGCTCAAACAAGAGCTTTGCTTTTAGCCATTCTGGCAGCTGTCTGTTCGGGGGCACTCCATTGTCAGCTCTCATCCTGTAGTTTTTAACAGATTCACTTTGCTTTACAAAGCAAATCCAAACCTTTAGGTCTGAGAAATGCAGCGCCTTGTGGGATACAGCCGCTACTGTCTTTCAGAGACACCCTTCCAAGTGTAACAGCATTTGAAATGCAAACCAACATGTTCACATATTGCTTCAGGACAAAGCTCTGCAAAACTCCTAAGACAAATCCTGTCTGCAAACATGTTTATATTAATTCATGGAGCAACATGTTACCTACTCCTTTTACCTTACAGCTTGACAGAGGGCCTGTTGGGTGGTTATTTTGGTCAGTCTGATGACTGTGTGTCATGGTGTCTTCCTGTTTGCTACGAATCTCCCAGGCAGTCCTTTCAGCTTCTTGTACCTGGATATCTAGATTTTTAACAAAGCCTGGGAAATTTTCCTCTATTATATCCGCAAATAGCTTATCCCACCCTTGTGTATTTTCTTCTTAACCCTCAGGGATGCCTGATTCTCACATTAGACCTCTTCACATAATCCCACATTTCTTGTAGACTTTGCTCTTTTCTCTTATTTCTCTGCTCTATCCGTGTGACTTACTTATTTAATTTAAATATGTTATCTTCAATCCCTGAGATTCTTTCTTCTGTTTGATCTACCCTGTTCTTGAGGCTTTCCACTGTGTTTTGCAATTCCTTGAATAAATTCTTCACTTCCAGGAATTCTGTTTGATTTTTCTTTAATATTTCAATTTCTTTAGTGAATTTTTCTTCCAAGTCCTGAATTTTTTTGTGGTTAAATCATCATATTACTGTTGAAAAAATCTGATATCCAGAGAGAGGAAGAATCTTCCTCTCCAGGGCCACAGAGATACCTAATAATGAAGGAAGCGCTTGAATTTAAACCACTAGCTTCCCAGACAATTGTGCTTTCCACCATCTGGTCCCTTTTGTTGGCTCAGGCCCTGGAAGGTAGATGAGAATGAAGGAGGGAGTTAAGAATGTTTCTTGGTGGGAAGAGAAACACCTCACTAATATGAACAAGTTGCTTTGCTTCTCAAGGTCTCAGGTTCTTCATCTGTAAGAAGCTGACATGAGAGTACAATGTATAGATAATAATTCAGAATCTGGATTCACAATGTCTAGGTTTGAATCCTAGCCCTGTGACTGTCTAGCTTTCTGAACTTAGGCAAATTCCTTAACCTCTCTGTGCCTCAATCTCATGTAAAAATGAGGATAAAAATAGCATCTATCTCATAGTGGTGTTGTAGGAAATGTGTTAATACAGGAAAAACACTTAAAAGAGGGCTAATTAGCTAGTTGTTAAAACTCAGAACCCATGGGAACTAGACTTATAGCACAGGTGTATCCTGAGACGTCTCTGTGGATATCAAGTATAGAGAACATAAGTCATCCCAAAGATGGTTCAGATCTTGTTTTTTGGCCGTGAGATGTGCGATAAACTGAGAACCTTTCAGAAAAAATCATGCAGACTATCTTGCCATCCAAATAGATATTGGCCCTGTATGAGTTCCCTGAAAGGGTCAAAGTGGTGTCTTACATGGGTACTGAAATATGTGTTCATATTTTCTTGAAAAACACTGGATTCCCACAGAGAAAATGTCTGACTCTTTGGATGCCAGACACAGAGGAAAACACAGTAAGATGATTATTAGAAACAATTTCAAACATTGGAAAATGAACCCTGAGAGAAGCAGGTTCTCAGACAAAGGGATTTGTTACCCTTGGCAGTGGAGAGGCTTAAACAGATGAATGGAACATTGCCAAAGGCCAGTCCTTGGGCACTTGCCTTCCCTAAGCAGAAAAAGCTCCCTCACCAGGCACTCAGGGCCTTGGAAGTTTTTCTTTTTTCTCTCTATGGGTTGTTATTACAACTCTTATCCCCTATTATGAAGCAAACTTTGAACATGTTTCCCAAGCCACAAACCCACAGCACCCCTCAGGTTCCCTGGTTTTTTGAGTTATAATATTTGCCAGTCAAGTCATCAGTCACCAAGCATGTATTTTAATTTTAACATATTCTGGCCTATTGGTCTTTTGAGACAGTGTTTGTAAAACTGTGCCTCGTGGAATCTTAAAGTATTCCAAAGAGGTAGCCTAGAATTACCTAGAAAGGATCGTTCCTTACTTCACCTAGAACAGCTCCACTTTTATCTGTTTTCTATAGTATGGGTCGCTGTTAATTTTATTTGCATTAAAACGTTCTATTGTTAAAATAGAACAACCCCTACCATAAGCTGTTGAAATTATTTGAACATTCCAGAAATGTCAATATGTTGGCAACAAAAGTATGTACCTTTGAGTTGTCCCCCCAGCTACTATCAGACCACGAGTCCTGATTTTTGAGACAAAAATTGACCATCATACATGAAGGAAAGGAGACTTTATTCCTGCCTTCAAGGAGGTGAGGTTCAAATTAAGAAGGCAGAACAAACAGCCTGGAATCACTTCAGCCTTTAATAGTTCAGAGAAAAGCTCTGATTTTGGAGCTTGGAGGAGACAGACTCTGAGAAAGACTAAGGGGAATTGTAGCTGGGACCCAAAGAATGAGAAAGCAGGGTTACTATAGGCAAAAAAAAATAGAGACAAATCTAGAGGCAGTCAGGAGCGAGTACGGTGTTGGGAGTGGGAGAGATTATGGGGGAAGTGGGCTTTGTAAGGAAATAAGGCATGACATCATGGGGGTTGATTCTGGGGACTAGTGAGAGAAAAGGCTGCTGGAGCCAGAATGGAGAGACCCTGGAATGTCTAGCAGAAGAATTTGAACTTGATGTACCTTCTGATCATATATGTGGTAGATAGGTAGGGGAGGGGAGTGCTCAAAGAAGGCAGCACTAATTGAGGGGACTGAAACAGTGATGTGGGTGGGGCCTACTGAAAGCTTACCTTGGAGATAGAGCCCTCCAGCCCCAACCATTGGCCCTCAGCTCAGTGCCTGTAACTCTAGTCATCATTCACTTGTCTTTTCTTTTTGTTGGTTGATTATTTATCCAGATGTCTTTTGCCCTTGTCGAGGCCTATCTATTCATCCCTTATAACACCTAACATGACAATCTGTACATAATAAATGTTCAGGAATGTTTTTGGACACAAAATGAAAGCCATTTAAAGGCAAAGCCAAAAGCCTTGGGCTGCTGATGAATATTGGGAGAAAACTGCAGGGGAAGGTCTGTGATCCACAGTGCCTACCTGCTCTCCAGAACTTCTCCATACCTCAGACAATCTTCACAACCCCTCTTCCATTGCCAGGTTTTAGTCTCCTCATTTTACAGATAGCAAAACTAAGATTCAGAAAATTAACAGGGTTTGCCCAAGGTCATCCAAGTAATGGCAAAGTGGGACTGAAACCTGGGGCTTATGATTGTAAATCCATTGCTCTTTCTGTACCTCTAGTCTATTTGGAAACATTGGTGCTAAGTGCCACCTCCAATTCTTCTCTGTGTACTGTCCAGTCACAGCACTGCTAGGAACCTTCCCAAATAGTTAACTGGTCTATGCCTTCAATTACAGAAACATTAATAGTCAGTAAATAGACCTAGCTAAGGGGAAGTGGCGAAACACTGAACTTGAAGTCAAAGGTCCTGGTTTCTAGTCTGAGTTTTGTCATAACCGAATTCTTGCAGTCCCAGTCTGAAAATTAGGCACCCTGGAGAGCTCTCCTGCATGTCCCATCCTCTCAGGCCAAGAAGTGTGCTTCTATCTCCCTAGCTTGCTAAGGAATCCAAGATTACATTACTCTGTAGCCTGATTCTTTCAACCCATTACCCTGTTTCCCAATAAGACAGATCAATTTGTCAGGTGGAGACCTGGAGACCTAGGATCATGGCAGTGTTTTTAATGATTGAGTGATGCCCCTTGAACCACTGGGTTTGGCTGGCTCTGTTGTGTGCACTCTACCACACACTTTTATCAAAGGGATCTCTTTGCCTACTTATCAAGTGCTCTCCCAATCAGGAAGCTCCTAAATCCTGCTCTTTGCCTTGCTCCCTTCTGGTGTTTATGCATTGTTGGTAGACACCCAGAGGCAATTGCAATTGGCGCATCCTTGCTCATAAATCTGAAAGATCAGATGACATATTATATTTATCACGCCAACTCAAAGATGGGCAACTTCCAATGACTGCAGCAAATAAATAAAATCAAAATGATGAACTCCTGCATCCTTTCCTGTTAAATAAATGCTTGCCTAGTGATACTATTGCTGGGTAAGAAGAAGATGAAAGCATTGCCTTGCTGAAAGCTTGTATGTCTGGGGCTTCATTTCGGTAATTGATTTTCTCCCAACCCAATTGTCCTTTGTGTCTTCCTCTCATTTCTCATCAGGGTAGGTAGTTCATTGATAATCCCTCAAGACAGGAGACAGGGCATGAACTTCAGCCTACCTCTTCCCCCTTACACCCCTTCAAAAATCCATACCATGAGGAGCCACATCCCTCACATCTGAAGCTGAGTAGCTGAACTCTCAACTCCCCAGAAGTACCCACCTGAAACAGAGTTCTTCCTTTTTGGACCACTGAAGATTTTCAGAGGCACCATGACCTAGATTCAAAATTCTATTTGTCAGTAGTAGAATCTTGAGGAACTTTTCTGTAAGTCTCACTCAAGAATCAGTAGAGAGTTATAGCTACAAGCTCTTGCTATATAGTTACACTGGGTTCAAATTCTGTGTCAGTCTGGACAAATTGCTCATCTCTCTATGCCTCAATTTCCTCATCTGTAAATGGGTATCATAATGGGGCAAGCCTTGTAGAATTGTTGAGGGGATTAAATGAGATAATCTGTGTTATAGGCTTAGCTCAATGCCTGGAACATAGCAAGTGCTCAATAAATGTTAACCATTATTATTAATAATAAAAGCAAACAGACAACAAAACTGTTGCCATGGGAAGAGCACTGTGTTTAGAGTAAGAAGGCCTGTGATTAAGTCTTAGCTCTCCTACTCATTAGCCATGTGAGAACTTAATGCACCCTTAACATCTCTCAACCACGGGTTCCTCATCTATAAAATGGGGATAATGGCAGTGTCCGTTAATTAAGTTGCTGAAAGGATGGCACAAGATCAGTAGTTATTAAAAGTGTTTTGCAATGAAATCTTATAACACAACATTCTTGCAGCTCCTACTGTGTGCCAATTTATGCGCTCAGGGTTGGGAAGAAACTAATGGGCTCTGCACTCAAGATCTTGTGGTCTAATTGTGTCCCACAAGCAAATAATTAAAGTGCAAAATGTGAGCCTTCACTATAGAAATGTATACAACGTTCAAAGGCTGTGCAAAAAAAGTGAATTCTTAGTTCAAGGGAGTGGGTAAGCGCTGTGGACGTTGTTGGGAAATGCTTTCTGGAGAGGCGTTGTTGCCCGAGATGGCTTTTAAGAAGAGAATAATTTTCCGAATGAACATGATAGGAAGGGTATTCCAGGCCAAGGCTAAGACACAGATACATTAAGTCATACATTCAGTATGATTGAAAAATATTGTACCTATTCCATTCTTAGAAAATGCAATTTTAAGAGAAAGCAGTAGGAAATGAGACCAGAGTGATATATAGGGGCCTGATTAAGAAGAAAATCTTAAATGTCCCACTAAGAAAATTGTTTTTTTAATTATTATATTTAAATAGCACTTATGTAACACTACTCTAAGCACTTTATAATTATTAATTCTTCTAATCCTCAAAAGAACCTAAGGACACATAAACATTCAATCTCAGAACTGGCTGAAGGTGTGAGAGTGAGTGGCCTAGGTGGGGTACAATAAAGAGATTATTAATCCTACTTCTGTATGGACTCTGAAACCAGAAATCCTAGGTAGGAATCCTGGCTCTGCTGCTTACTATCTATAAGATAGGTTTCTGTGGCCTTGTTCTACATAGGCTTGGCTGTCTGTCTGCCCCTCAGAGCTCAGACTCTTTCCATGGTATCTGTTGGAACTTCCTACAGTTCTAGGGGTTGGTCTCTTCCTCAGGTTTGGTGATGATAACATGACACACTTTCTGTTTGGCTTTCTGACCTGAGTTAAAAATTGTCTGATGATACTGAATAAATACTAGATGTCACCTCATTATGTCTCATCAAACTCTATGCTATCCACACCATGAGTTGCATGGATTGAGGGCAATAATGCTAGTAGCAGATGGGCTCTGAAAACTTCAAGATCTTTTCTGAGGCTATCTAGCTGCATACAAATAGCCTCTCCTATGCCAAGAGTAGGGGAAAGCTACTCCGAAGCTCCCTTACTCTTGGCATGCTTGCCTTACTTCAGGTTATTTATCTGCCTAAGCTGGCATCATAGCAATAACCTATATTTTTATTGACCTTTACAGTCCCTGAAGCCCTTTCGCATATATCTGTTATCTGATTTCTTCTTCCTGAAAAACCTTTGATGTCAGTATTAACCTACTTTTGTCAAGTGAGGAAACTGAAACTTAGATATAGAAAGTGATTTGCCCAAGGTCACACAGCTAGCAAGTGCCAGGCATTCACTGCACAATCTCTCCATAAGGGTCCAATAGCTTCTGCTCATGTTACTGCTGAAGTGGTCACAAAGATTGAGGACATCTGGCCAGGAGCCTGAGATGAGGAGTGTAGTGGAGGGCTTTGATGAATTTGATGAAGCACCTAAGGTTGTAAAACTTCCAAATACAGTTAGGAAGAAAATCTCTCAGAGACCCTCCACCTTAGATGAAAGGTCATGGACCACAAGAAAGCTCAACTTACTCTCTACGTTCTTGGTTGGATCACACAAACTAGAGCAGTAAAGACACAAATGCTTAGTCTAAAGGTGTTGCCTCCACTCTTTAGAAATCCACCTTCCCAAAGCACCCCTTTCTATGAACTCCTCTGCTCAAGAAATGTCAGTAGCTCCAAATGCGTTCTGTATTAATTCTAAAATCCACATTCTTGTCTTTCGCATCCTCAGTAAGATGCTCCAGTTGCACCCAACTTGGATGGTATCTTGATTTGAATCTAGGAGTTTAGTCGTTACAAGTGGGATCCCTGACATCAGATTCCTAGGCTGGAATCCTAGTTTTGCCACTTCTGAGTTGCACAACCTTGAACCAATGACTCAATTTCTCTCAGTTTCCTTATGTGTAAAACGGGGTTAAAATATTGCCTCTTTAAGGACTGTTCTGAGAATGAAATGAGGCAATCTGTAGAGTTCTCCACAACACCTGGTTCAAATACATTAGGGGCTCAATTACATTATTTTTCTTCTTATTATTATTATTAATCCATTTGTCAGAAAATAATTGCCATAAAGACAATCATCTCAGCTAGAAACAACCACTCGTGACCTTTTTATCCTTGAAGTCAAAGGAAAGACAATTTTATGGAACTGAGCCCTTTGGGAAATTTGCAAGAAGTCTTCCAGACATCTAAACCAGCCCATGAACACACACACACACACACACACACACACACACACATGCTTGTAAACACACACAGTTTTCTATATATGTTCATGTACAAAATTCTCTCCTTCCCTACATGCCTATGTATATATGCATAGACACACATTCTTGCTGAGGGTTAGATTATATTGTAAAAAAAAAAATTTCTCTGAATATAAAAAGTCTTCATTGCTGTGCTGAGCAGACAGACTCTCAGACAGTGCTTATGCCCTTGTAATAAATATGAATATAATGAGAGGATAGAAAAATGCTGCAGACAAAACTTCCGGGCGAGAGCTGTCTGAAGGTATTCCCCATGGAGACAATGAGACAGACACTGCAGTGAGATGCCAAGTCTTTCCTCCTTATTTAGGCATCTTAAAGAATGTTTTTTAAGGCAAGTCAGATAGGCAGATTGTACTTAATGTCTGGGAGAGGAGAATTGAGAGGGAGGCTTCTAGGACTGAATGGCCTAACCTGCAAGTGAATTGAAAGCCACTCAGTCTTGACCTAAGCCTAAGAAAAAAATGTAACTGTAGGCTTTGTTGGACTAGAGGAGATGGATGAGGGGTCTGGCTGTTTAGTTAGGAAAGGGGAGCCAGGGTTGGTCTCTTATAAGTATCTGAGGGGCAGCAATTGCTCAAAGTATCACTTTCTCTAGGATGCCTTAAGTGACTCCCTCTGCCACGTTCCAAGCTGAGATTCCATAATCCCCATGCTTACTCTGCCATGGCACTTGTCATTCTGCATTGTAACACTGTTTTGTTTATTGTCTAACCTCAGTGCTTAGCACAGTGCCTGGCATACAGGAGGCAGTGTATATATAACTGTATATGAAACTGGCAATTGTCTGTCTGACTAACTGGTGGCCTTCCTGCTCCCTCCCATGACTAAGATTATGTATTCCCATGGTGCTCTGTATTGCCAGCACTAGCACAGGATTTAGCATGGGAAGATGCGTCACATTTGCAGAATCAAGCCAACTTAATGCCTTTGCAGTCTCCTGAGGCCTTCCTCATGTCTTAGTCTCCTTATCAGAAAAATCGAGGTAATAATATACCTTTTACATAGGATTACCATGAGGACTAAATAAGTTAATACATGAAAAATACTTGGCTCAGTGCCTAGCACAAATCTACTAGTAAAAATTATTAAATTATTATTTATTAAATAGTCAATTAATATTTAATATTAATTTATTAATTAACTCAAACCATGCTGATCTTTGTCAGGGTAGGCCCTTGGAATAGGGATGGTGCAGCGGTTTTCTTTTTTTTCCTTTTTTTTTTATTGTTTGTTGTTTATAGGGGTACAGATGTTTAGGTTACGTATGTTGCCCTTGCCCCCCCTTCCCCCCAAGTCCCAGTCCCAAGCGTGTCCATCTCTCGGAGGGTGCGCATTGCACCCTTTGTGTATGCATATATCCGTCCCCTCCTCCCCCTCGCCCCTCGCCCCTCCCCTTCCCCCTCCCTCCCTACCCGACATCCAATAGATGCTATT
>RJWJ010031520.1:0-19090 GCA_004363605.1 Indri indri
CAGCCTCCCGAGTAGCTGGGACTACAGGCATGCGCCACCATGCCCGGCTAATTTTTTCTATATATATTTTTAGCTGTCCAATTAATTTCTTTCTATTTTTGGTAGAGACGGGGTCTCGCTCTTGCTCAGGCTGGTCTCGAACTCCTGAGCTCAGGACAATCCGCCCGCCTCGGCCTCCCAGAGTGCTAGGATTACAGGCCTGAGCCACCGCGCCCGGCCTCTCTCAGGGCATTTTTGAGGATTAAGTAGATAATAAGTGCAGAGGATCTCAAATTTTTTTGATTAAAAATACATTTTAACCAAGAATGGAAGCACTGAACATACTTCTATGTTTCTCCTAGCAAAGAAACTTGCACCTTTTCCATTGCATGAAATATTTTGCTTTCTTCATTGCATGGAGATTTCTGGCAATTACTTTACAAACTTATGTATGTATGTATTTATTTATTTTTTTATTATTTTTCTTTCTTTTTTTTTTTCCTTCCCCTTCATGGGAACAAGGAGAAACAAACCAATTTATTTATTATTCAATAACTTTTTTTGACATTAAGGTTGTTTCTGATTTCGACCATTTTAAACAAAGCTGTGTTAAACACTCTTAGCTGAATATTTTACTCACCGTGAGTGTTTCACAAGGATAAATTCTCAGAAGTACTTTTGTCAAGTCAAAAGATAAGTACGTTTTCAAGGTTTTGATAAGTATTTTCGAATTTCCTTTCAGAAAAATAGAACAATTTGATGCTCACCAGCAGTGAGTGTGAACCCATTTCTCTATACCTTTGCCAGCAAGGTGGCCCCAAGAACTGGACGCAATAATCCAGCCAGGGCTGGGGGTAACCTTTATTCTGGCCAGAGCACACTGCTGACAGTCAAAAGACACCAGGTCACAGGTACTGAACAAGAACTTTTGTAGTCTGGTTATACAAATCCACATGTAGGACTTCATATTTATCCTATTATATTATTTATTAATTTATTTATTTATTTTTGAGACAGAGACATGTTCTGTTGCCTGGGCTAGAGTGCAGTGGCATCATCATAGCTCACTGCAACCTCAAACTCCTGGGCTCAAGCGATCCTCCTGTGTCAGCCTTCCAAGTAGCTGGGACTATGGGTGCATGCCACCACATGCTGCTACTTTTTGTTTCTGCTTCGTAGAGATGGTGTCTCGGTGTCTCGCTCTTGCTCAGGCTGGTCTTGAACTGCTGGCCTCAAGCAATCCTACCTCCTTGGCCTCCCAGTGTGCCGGAATTACAGGCATAGTAATCCACTGCACCGGGCCTATCCCATTAAATTTAATCTTATTAGACTCAGCTCATTTTCTCTGCCTTTTATGATCTTGGATTTTGATTCTTCCATCCAACATATTTAATATTACTCTCTCCCAGCTTCGTTTTATCTGAAAATTTGATCAGCCTGTGCTCTGTATTTTCATCCAATTCATTTATATAAAGGTCATATAAGAAAGGATCAAGAGGCCAGGCGTGGCGGCTTACGCCCGTAATCCTAGCACTCTGGGAGGCTGAGGTGAAAAGATTGCTTGAGGCCAAGAATTTGAAACCAGCCTGAGCAAAAGCAAGACCCCATCTCTACAAAAAATAGAAAAATTAACCAGGCATGGGAGCGTGCACCTGTAGTCCCAGGTACTCAGGAGCCTGAGGCAGAAGGATTGCTTGAGCCCAGGAGTTTGAGGTTGCAGTGAGCTAGGATGATGCCCCTGCATTCCAGCCCAAGCAAGAGGAGTAAGACCCTGTCTCAAAAAAAAAAAAAAAAAAAAAAAAAGGATCAAAAGCGGAGCCCAGAGACATATTGTTGCCTTCCATTGACCCATTAATTAACACCTCTCAGTGACAGCAACTCAGGCAGCTGTATATAAGCCTAATTGTATCATTGCTCAGCCACATGGCTTTATCAATAGGGATATCCTATTCTGGGCCCTGTGATCTGGGTTAGAGAGCTTTTGTCACTCAGCAGAATGGTTTAGAAATCTATCCATGTTAGCCCAAGGCAGTTAGACCTGCCTTGCTCTTCTCTTGACTACAGTACAGTATTCCATAATTTGGACATTTGAGTAATTTCAAACCGGGCATTGTTTGTCTAGTTAAAGAATATCAGTTTTCCCATACTTTTGCCAATGCTTATTATAAAACTTTGAACTGTAACAACATGAAGGGTGGAAATGGTTTTATTTGATTTGCATTTCTTTGATAACTAGTGAGGCTGAGCATCTTTTCACATAGTTGTTGGGTATTTGCTTTTCCCTTTCTGTCATTTATCTATTCATAGTCTTTGTTTTTCTTCTGGGCCATTTACTTCTTTCTTATTGATTTGCAGGACCTCTTTATATATTGTAAATAATAATCTTTTGTTAGATATCTAGCAAAGTTTTTCAACTCTTTTCCTAACCTTCGAGTCTTTTTGTGATTCTCTCCATTGGAGAAAGCTTTGCAGCCATTTCAGGTCTTTAAAGGCAGGTCATTAGCTTGCCTGGGCTACAGTAACAAAGTACCACACTCTGGGGGCTTTAACAACAGAAATTTGTTTTCTCACAGTTCTTGTGACAGCGAGAAGGTGGCCATCTGCAAGCCTGTCAGCAGGGTTGGTTTCTTTTGTGGCCTCTCTCTTTGGCTTATAGATGGCCACCTCGTCCCTGTATCCACATGGCCTACCCTGTGCATGCACCTGTGTCCTAATTCCCTCTTCTTATAAAGACACTCATCCGATTGGAGTAGTCACGTTGGACACCAGCCATATTGGATTTATCTCGCTTAAACTTAATTACCTCTTTAAAGACCTAACTTAGGGGTTAGGACTTCAACATGAATTTGGGGGAGACACAGTTAATTCCATTAAGAGCAGGGTAAGAAGGAAGAGGCCCAACTGCCAGAGAGTGGGAGTCCAGGTCCACACCTGTCCCTCCTGGAAGTGGGCCCTGGTTGCAGGGGAGATGAGGCCCCAAAACCAAGAAACTGTCTCCAACACGATTTGACAAGTGACTGACTAGTTCTCTTCTCTCCCTCCCCCCAAGGTGCTCTAGCCCCCAGTTCACTCAGCCACACTCGCCATGTGCGAAGAGGAGACCACCGCGCTTGTGTGTGACAATGGCTCTGGCCTGTGCAAGGCAGGCTTCGCAGGAGATGACGCCCCCCGGGCTGTCTTCCCCTCCATCGTGGGCCGCCCTCGCCACCAGGTGTGTGCTCATCTGGATCCTGGGCTTTGAGCCACTAGGAGTAAGCGCCGCACTGTGGAGACCATGCTGAGCTCTGTGCCTCGGTGTGTGGGTGTATGTGTGTGCGTGTGTGTTAAGGTGAGGGGAAGAAGTGTATGGAGTGGCCCTGTTTTCTCTCAGAAAACGATGTTGTCTTAGGAGAGAGAAGAGAGACCAACCCACAAGAAGTCCTCCACCTTCTCTTCCTGTCACCTTCACGCTCGTTGGTATCTGCTCCATCCTTGTTTCCTGCTATCCTGTCTCGAGGAGAAGAAAAGCTCTTTTTCCCATCCTCCTCCTCCTTCAGAGACCTTCCAATGCCCGGAGCCCTCGGTTGACCTCTTTCTCTCTCCTCTTGTGCGTTGCAGGGTGTAATGGTGGGCATGGGCCAGAAAGACAGCTACGTGGGGGACGAGGCGCAGAGCAAGAGAGGGATCCTCACTCTCAAATACCCCATTGAACATGGCATCATCACCAACTGGGATGACATGGAGAAGGTATCTGTGGACCCCCCCTCAGTGTGCTTATTTCAAGGATAATGTGTCATGATGAGCCTCATACTGCGTACACCACTGTGCCCTGTCAACTCTTCCTCTAAAATGTTCCTCACGTCCTTCTCTCCTTCCTTTCCAGCCCCACGACCATTTCTCCAGCCTAGGCTGCCAGCCCTAGACTATCGCAATGGCTTTCTGTCTCCAGCTCCCATTCACCCAATTAATCACCTGGGTGATTCCACACAGCTGCAAAGCTTATGTTTCTGAACACAGCTTAGCTCAGGTCACTCACCTCCTCAGGTTCCTAACTCCCTGTCCTGGGATCTGAGGACCTGCCCCACCCAGTCCCCAGCTTCATCCTTTCCTGCGGTGTTTACTCAGGACTGTGCCTACCCCTTCTTTAAAATGCTGATGCTGCCTCCAGAGAGGCAGATAGCCCTCTCTCTGTTTCATTTTCCCTGCCTTGACTTCAGATAGGTGCACTGGTGCTAGATTATTATGATGATTCGCTAATGAAAATTTTAAGTAGGACTCCCTAGGGGTTTCTAGAAGATTTTTTGTTCAAGAACAAAAAAGGGGACATAATTTTTTTTTTTTTTGTCTCTTTTGTGATTTTTTTGTTTGTTTGTTTGAGACAGAGTCTTGCTCTGTCACCTGGGCTAGAGTGCCATGGCATCAGGCTAGCTCACAGCAACCTCAAACTCCTGGGCTCAAGCAATCCTCCTGCCTCAGCCTCCCAAGTAGCTGGGACTACAGGCACCCGCCACCATGCCCAGCTAATTTTTTCTATATACTTTTAGTTGTCCAGATAATTTCTTTCTAATTTTTTTTTTAGTAGAGATGGGGTCTCGCTCTTGCTCAGGCTGGTCTCGAACTCCTGAGCTCAAACAATCCGCCCACCTAGGCCTCCCAGAGTGCTAGGATTACAGGCATGAGCCACTGCGCAGGGCCTTCTTTTGTGATTTTAATTGAAACATTACTATTCATTTTTTTAACTGTTATAAGTACCAAATTTTAATATCTAGGGGAGATAATTTTTAAAAAGTAGAGTTCATGATAAACAAAATCATGTGTGCAAAATGCCAATGGAGCCTTTCTAATATCTTTTGATCAAATTTACTGATAGTTGACTGAGCAATGATTGTCTGTTGAAATGTAATCGAGGGCTTACTGAGCAGACTGCAACCGGAAATGAAGAATGTTGATGTGAAATCTGTAATTCACTTATACTTTTCTCTAAATCCAGATTCGGTCATTCTGGATGTGAGATACATATTGCACATAAGATGCAGCCAGACACCATGGCTCCATGCCTGTAGTCTCCGCCACTGGGGAGGCTGAGGTGAGAGGATCACCTGAGGCCAAGAGTTCAAGACCATCCTGGGCAACATAGCAAGACCTTGTCTCTACAAAAAATTTTAAAAATTATCTGGACATGGTGGTGTGAACCTACTTGGGAGGCTGAGGCGGCAGGATTGCTTGAGCCCAGGAGTTTGAGTTTGCAGTGAGCTATGATGATGCCACTGCACTCTAGCCTGGGCAACAGAGTGAGACCCTGTCTCAATAAACAAACAAATAAATAACTAAATGGATATGAAATAAATAATAACAATAATAAATTTAAAAATACAGAAAGACAAAAGATTAGAAAGAAGAAAAAAGCCAAAATGTTAACTGTAGGTCATTAGGTGATGGAAATATGGAAGATTTTTATTTCTATTAAAAACATTTTTCTAATTTTTAACATTTATCAACATCTTCAACATCTTTAAAGTACTTTGTAAAAAACTCCCAAAAATAAAATGAAGTGCAGATGTTTGGGCCCAACACCCAAAACCACTGATTCAGTGGGTCTGGGGTGGAGCCTACAAACCTGTACCCACAGCAGTGATCCCAGGGGACCCTGACACAGGGCGTCTGGAAAGCACAGTTTTGGAAACGCAGCATCCCCTCCTCAAGACCAGTTGCCATCCTTCATGCTCCTGTGAAATTTGCACAGTCCAGGGCCTCTGCTTGTGCCATGTCCTCTGCGTCAGATGCCTTTTGCAGCCCCTGGAGACCTTCCTTTGCCCATTTAAATCCCCCAGATAATGATATACTCCTGCCTCTTCCTTCACGTAAAATGTGGCTTGTGTCTTTGTGGTTTCTTTACCTTTTTGACTGTCTTTCTCCCCTCCAGACTTTGAAACCAAGAACCGGGTGCCATGTCTGATTCATATCCATCCTCACCACATTTGGCACCAGCCTAGGAGGAAGCCACGGTTCATAAATACATGGGTCCAATGGAATCAAATGACACTGTGTCCCACCTCTGGGGAACCCAGAGCCCAATGTCCCTGCCACTCTTTGCTGAGTCCCTCTGAAAGAAAGACTCCTTTTTGGTCATCCTGGATCACTGAAGAGGGAACTGGACATGGGGGCAAGAAATAACTTCCTCCAAAGCAGTGGTTCTTAACTGGGAGGATTTGCCTCCCAAAATACAATGAGTAATGTCTGGAGACGTTTTTTAAGATACTTTTTAATTTGTTATTATTATGGGTACATAATAGGTATATATCTTTATAGGGTACATGTGATGCTTTGATACAGGCATACGATGTGAATTAATCAAATCAGGGTAATTGGGGTATCCATCAGCTCAGGCAGTTATCATTTCTTTGTGTTAGGAACATTCTGTTTTTTTTTTTTTTTGTTTTTGTTTTTTTTGAGACAGAGTCTTGCTCTGTTGCCTGGGCTAGAGTGCTGTGGCATCAGCCTAGCTCACAGCAACCTCAAACTCCTGGGCTCAAGCAATCCTCCTGCCTCAGCCTCCCACGTAGCTGGGACTACAGGCATCACCACCATGCCTGGCTAATTTTTTTTTCTATATATTTTTAGTTGTCCAGCTAATTTCTTTCTATTTTTAATAGAGACAGGGTCTTGCTCTTGCTCAGGCTGGTCTCAAACACCTGACCTCAAATGATCCGCCTGCCTCAGCCTCCCTGAGTGCTAGGATTACAGGCGTGAGCCACCACGCCCGGCCGTGTTAGGAACATTCTCATTCCACTCTTGTAGTTATTTTAAAGTATACCCTAAATGGCCAGGCGCGGTGGCTCACACCTGTAATCCTGGCACTCTGGGAGGCCGAGGCGGGCGGATCGTTCTGAGCTCAGGAGTTCGAAACCAGCCTGAGCAAGAGTGAGACCCCGTCTCTACCAAAAATAGAAAGAAATTAATTGGACAGCTAAAAATATATAGAAAAAAAAAAATTAGCCGGGCATGGTGGCGCATGCCTGTAGTCCTAGCTACTCGGGAGGCTGAGGCAGAAGGATTGCTTGAGCCCAGGAGTTTGAGGTTGCTGTGAGCTAGGCTGACGCCACGGCACTCGCCCCAGGCGAGAGTGAGACTCTGTCTCAAAAAAATAAATAAATAAATAAAGTATACCCTAACTTATTGTTGATTATAGTCACTTTGTTGTGCTATCAAATATTGCTCACTCAATCAACTAACTATATTTTTGTACCCATTAACCACCCCCACTTTATCCGCCTCTCCTTACTACCCTTCCCAGCCTCTGGTAGCCATCGTTCTACCCTCTGTCTCCATGAGATCAATCGTTTTTAATCTTTAGCTCCCGCATGTGAGTGAGAACACGTGAGATTTGTCGTCCTGTGCTTGGCTTATTTCACTTAACATGATGTTCTCTAGTTTCTGGAGACATTGATTGTCACAACTGAAGAGGTGCTATTAGCATCTGGTGGGTGGAAAGCAGGGATACTGCTAAATATCCCATAATGCATAGGTCAGCCCCCCCATGACAAAGAAGTATCCAACCTGAGATGCCACAGTACCGAGGTTGAGAAACCCTGCTTTAAAGCACCAGCCTGGTCAATAAGAAACTGAAAACTGAGCACAAGGGTATCTGTCAGGTTCCCCACAGGAGACAGCGTACATTCCACTGGAGGTTTGAAATTGATGAAATGAAGGTCCATACAGAGGTGTGAGCAGGGTTACAGCAACCAGAAAGAGATGCTGAGGCTCCCAAGCACCAGCAGCAGTGGAAGCTTTTACACCCCTAAGCCTGAAGGGACAAAGCGGGTCAGTGTCACTGGAGCCCTGGAAGAGGGGCCACCCAACAGGAGCTGTGCTCGTGGAGGGTCGCGCCATTGCAGGAGAAATACCCTCTCTCCTCTTACTCTCCCCCCACTCTCCAGTCTCCTTCTGGTATCTTCCCTGGGCCAAGCATAGCCAGAAGTCAGAAAGCAATGAACACTGAGTGATGCCCTGTGCTTGGCCCCCAGGGCACAAAACAGAGGAGGGAAGAGAGCCGAGTGAAGTGGAGGGAAGCTCAAAGGGAAATAATCAACACAAAGCATATTGGCCCCAGGTCTGAGTCCTGCCTGGGGCCCTCTTGAGAAGGAAAATAGCTTTAAATGTCAACCAGAAATTCCTAGGGCTAAGGGTTCTCCTTTCCGGATCCAGCACCGTCCTGTCTAACATTGTACCACACTCCCCCATCATGGGAATGTCATTCAGACTCTGCTGGACTCACCTGGTTTTTGTCTCAACTAGATCTGGCACCACTCCTTCTATAATGAGCTGCGTGTAGCACCTGAAGAGCACCCCACCCTGCTCACGGAGGCCCCCCTAAATCCCAAGGCCAACAGGGAGAAGATGACCCAGGTAAGAGGCTGGAAGTATTGAGCACCAGAACAAGAATGAGACAAGGATGCTTGGCCAGATGCTTTCTCCCCTTTGTACATTAACGCAATAGCATTCTGTGAGGATCTGCTATGTGCATAGTCCATGCCAGGGTGAATGGAAGGTTGGCATGGGATAAAGAAGTATCAAGTTGGCATAATTCCTGCCCTTAATAAGATTAAAAACCATTCTGTAGGCCAAGAGGTGCTGTGATTTTTGCTAAATAATCCTTTATTCTTCATTGTCCTTTCAGATCATGTTTGAAACCTTCAATGTCCCTGCCATGTATGTCGCCATTCAAGCTGTGCTCTCCCTCTATGCGTCTGGCCGCACGACAGGTGAGTAGACCTGTAATTCATTCCTTTTCTCACTTCAAGGGAAGTAGGGGAAAGCTGGGCTCCAGCAGAGGCTCCTGCTCAGAAGAATCAAAGGAACAAAGTTCAGGGACTTGGTATAGAAAAGTGCTCCGGGAAACAGGGGCTTGACAACTTCTACAAACATTGTTCAAACATTCATTCATTATGTATTCATTGATTTATCCATTCATTCATCCATCAAATATTTTCCATTACTCCCCACAACGTACCAAACACAGTACCAGGCCATGAGCATACACTGCCAAACAAGACAGACCCTGCCATTGCGGAGCTAACCTTTTGGTGGGGGAGAGACAAAAATAAAAGAAAATTTCGGGCTGGGCGCGGTGGCTCACGCCTGTAATCCTAGCACTCTGGGAGGCCGAGGCGGGCGGATCGTTCTGAGCTCAGGAGTTCGAGACCAGCCTGAGCAAGAGCGAGACCCCGTCTCTACCAAAAATAGAAAGAAATTAATTGGACAGCTAAAAATATGTATAGAAAAAATCAGCCAGGCATGGTGGCGCGTGCCTGTAGTCCCAGCTCCTCGGGAGGCTGAGGCAGTAGGATTGCTTGAGCCCAGGAGTTTGAGGTTGCTGTGAGCTAGGCTGAGGCCACGGCACTCACCCCAGGCAAGAGAGTGAGACTCTGTCTCAAAAAAAAAAAAATAAAAAAATAAAAAAATAAAAGAAAATTTCACTGCAGGCGATAAGGACAGTGATGGGGAAACACATGGCATGTAGAGTTTTGTATCCTGCACTTTGCGCTTAATTTTTTTGTAGCAAATGTCATGTGTAATGGCCACGTGGTAGTCATTGTATGATAGTTTCATAATTTATTTATTATGCCATTTCTCTTTTGCTAGACCTTTACATTGTCTCTAATTTTTATTATAAAATATGCTGTGATCAAGATATTTGCACAAGAGTAAGTTACTGGTTTCTGGATGTTTATTTTGCATCCGGCCCTTCCTGAACCATCTAATTAGGTCTAGTGGTCTCTTACTTGATTCTCTTGGGTCTTCTATGTACAAAACCACATCATTTTCACATAATGACAATTCCGTTTCCTTTTGATAGTAATACCTCTTATTTCTATTTTCTGCTTTACTACATTGGCTAGAACATCCAGGATAATGTTAAATAATAGTGGTGATAGTATAGTGTTTTCCTATAATTATAGCATGGCTGTCTACGGCCATACCACCCTGAATGTGCCCAATCTCATATGATCTTGGAAGCTAAGCAGGGTTGGGCCTGGTTAGTACTTGGATGGGAGACCATGGCTGTTAGACCAAGAAAGATTTTCTACATTGAGAAATCTTACTTCCTTTCATGGCTTACTTAAAAGTTTCATCAGCAGAGAATGTTCATTTTTTTTCAAATTGGCTGCTTTTATAGCCCCTTCCAGATCTAACGATCTGATTATATGTATGTATGTGTTCATTTGATGCCTAAAGGATGTGCAAACTATCCAATCTCACTTAAAGAATGTGTGGTCTAGATTTAATGCAAATTGACAAGTATGCATAAATATGTTTCAAGAAATACAAAAAACAGAGACATTTTACTTGCCTTCCAGAGGGCTATAGTCTCTTTTGGGAGAAAAAAATTGACATACACAAAAAATAAAAAATCTGATTGATGATTTTCAGGTTGGGTGAATTTTAACTACTAACGGAAAACATGGTACTTTAGTGGCAATGGTAACAGGCCCCAGAAAGAGACAGATGAAAGACAAGAACGAGCTTTTTCTGAGTCCTATCCTCTGTCCGCAGGCATCGTCCTGGATTCAGGGGATGGCGTCACTCACAATGTCCCCATCTATGAGGGCTATGCCCTGCCCCATGCCATCATGCGCCTTGACCTGGCTGGCCGCGACCTTACGGACTACCTCATGAAGATCCTCACAGAGAGAGGCTATTCCTTTGTGACCACAGGTATCCAGCCGCATTTCCTGATTCTGACTTGAGTTCACAACCAGATCTGATTTAGGACCAGAAGTTCTCAGAACCGATCAAAATTCTATGGCCCTGTGTCCTCAGACTTTCTTGGTGTAGACTAGGAGACCCCAGGCTGGAGCTGGTCCTCTGGATAAGACCACATAGTCAAGGCAACCTTTCAGGAGGAAGGTTCCTGACCAACATGCCCTGGGGAGGGGACCTGGCTCAGGCCTAGTTGCCTAAGCAGCACTCTGCTGAGCCTACCTTTACTCCCATAGGAACCGGCTACCTCTGTCCACATCCTCACCAGGATCAGGCTAGTTTGCACAGGGCTAACTGGTAGTAAAGACCCAGTGATGTGTTTCATTACCTGGGGGTGCCCATGACTTATCTGGGGACAAGTGGAATAAGTGAGGTCTAAGGGGAAGGTGTCATGTGGCCCACGTGGGCAAGAGGAGTTTTTAGGTTGGGGCCTTTCTAGAGTCTGTAAGATCACAACATTTAAGTCTGAGTCTAGACCAGAAATGTGTCCTGGAAGGTCTGCAGCTTTGTCAGAAATCCCATGCAAAGTCTTTCTTGGGAATTAAGATTTTGAATTCCCACTTTAGAAAGAGTATGGAAAAATTAACGTGGGATGGAGAGACCCTTGAACCTCTTCTGGGGCAATTCTATCAGCATCCTAAGACTGAATCCAAAGTAGATGTAAGAAGGAGATTTTTATGGAGATCAAAATGGAAAATCCAAACTAACGGAGCTGAGTATCCATCTGCTGTCACTTCTGCTCCTTGCAGCCGAGCGAGAAATTGTGCGAGACATCAAGGAGAAGCTGTGCTATGTGGCCCTGGATTTTGAAAACGAGATGGCCACAGCAGCCTCCTCTTCCTCCCTGGAGAAGAGCTATGAGCTGCCAGACGGGCAGGTCATCACCATTGGCAATGAGCGCTTCCGCTGCCCCGAGACCCTCTTCCAGCCTTCCTTCATTGGTGACGTACCCGCCGAGCGCTTGATTGATCAGGAGGGCAGGGTGAAGGGTTGGGTGTGGTGTGGAAAGAGAAACACCAGGAGTCACGGACACTTTGTTTATTATTTATACATACCCACATTTTCCTGGAAAGGACCAAAAATATATAAACAATTCTACCAGGGAAAATTTAATTTAATTTATTTATTTATTTTTTATTTTTTTATTTTTTTGAGACAGAGTCTTGCTCTGCCACCTGGGCTAGAGTGCCGTGGCGTCAGGCTAGCTCACAGCAACCTCAAACTCCTGGGCTCAAGCAATCCTTCTGCCTCAGCCTCCCGAGTAGCTGGGACTACAGCATGTGCCACCATGCCCAGCTATTTTTTTCTATATATTTTTAGTTGTCCAGCTAATTTCTTTCTATTTTTGGTAGAGACAGGGTCTCACTCTTGCTCAGCCTGGTCTTGAACTCCTGACCTTGAGCAATCCTCCCACCTCGGCCTCCCAGAGTGCTAGGATTATAGGCGTGAGCCATCACGCCCGGCCGGAAAATGTAATTTTAAATAAAAGGGTAAGGAAATCAAGACATAGGAAAAGCAGGATGGGGAATATAACATGAAGCTAAGAATGAGGTTAAAACGGAAAATATTTTTAGACAGCAGTGTAGCAAGTTCAGTTTGTACTTTAAGAAGATTCTTCTGTCTACAACACGGAGTAACACTGCATGGACAAAAGACTGGAAGCAGGGAGGTCAAGCAGGTGGCACGAGCTGGTGTGGCATGCAGGGCCTTTCACTGCAGAAGGTCTTGATGCCAGGCTATGGTAGCTAGACGTCAACCTGTAGGCGATGGGGGACTGTTAGACATGACACAGTGGGTATATTCATAAAATGGACTGTTATTCAGAATGAAAGAGAATGAAGCATTGATATGGGTTGTGACATGGATGCACCTTAAAAACATTATGCTAAGTGAAAGGAGTCAGACACCAAAGACCACATAGTGTATGATTCCAAACACTTCTATGAAACATTCAGAATAGGCAAATCTTGTAGGGCTAGAGAGTAGATTACCTGTTACCTAGGGCTGGGGCAGGGGTGGAGGGAAAATACGAGTAACTGCTGATGGGTGTGGGGTTTCCTTTAGGGGTGTTAAAAATGTTCTAAAATTAGATTGTGGTGATGGTTGCACAACTTGTGGTTCTACTAGAATCTACTGAACTGTACACATTAAAAGGGTTAATTTTATGGTAGGTGAATTATATCTCAAGAAAGCTATGAAAAAAAGATAATGGGACAAAAATGTTCCTTTAGAAATAGTGTGGGCAACAGTATGAAAGATCAGTCAGAATGGGGGAAACTAAAGGCAGGGCCATGACCAAGTAGGGGTCTGATCTTGTAATCCTTTTGGGAGATATTAAGGGTCTGAACTAGGGTAGTTGCAACAACAGGAGAAGGGTCATTTGAGGAGTTGGAGGAGTGAGTATTCATGAGGTGTTGACTGGATATTGTGATCTCCACTAGGCATGGAGTCTGCTGGAATTCATGAGACAACCTACAATTCCATCATGAAGTGTGACATTGACATCCGTAAGGACTTATATGCCAACAATGTCCTCTCTGGGGGCACCACCATGTACCCTGGCATTGCTGACAGGATGCAGAAGGAGATCACAGCCCTGGCCCCCAGTACCATGAAGATCAAGGTGGGTCTTGTCCCAGTTCCCTCTATCCTGTTCTTTGTACAAAGACCTGCCTACCTGGGAGATGCTCAGAGCCAGGTTGCCAGGCCCAGGAGCTCACTAGTCTAGTAGGTTCAGTACCGTCCTGGACTGGGACCAGTTTCATCTTGGGGGATTATGTTCCTTGGACACTGATGGGCTGGAGACATGCTTAGCACGGGATCTCACACTTAATCTCGTGGCTGTCATATGAGAAGGAGTTGAAAGAATTTGTGATGAAGAGAATATTGAGGGGGTTGAGGGAGCAAATCAGGGGGTGGAAAATAGAAGGGAAGAAAAGAAGGAGGTCACATGATAGCATCTTTAAACTTTAAAAGAACTTGAGTGTTACCCTAGAGGAGGGTGAAGTTTCCAAAGAGAGGACATTTCACCCTAGGCCTTGATTCCTGGACATCCTCTGATCTATTGTCCCATCTTGGCTTTGGCTTTCCCCATGCTGCTTCCCAGGAGGGCGTTTCACCTCCTGGGCTTTGGCAGGATGAGAGCTTCTCCCAGCCTTTGGTCTTCATGCAATCATACACACCTTTTTAGGGCTTCTAGGAACTCCACTGCTACCAGGCTGAAAGAATTGGGAATAGAAATAACAAATCAGTTGAAAGTTACAAAGTCTCACAGTAAAGCCAGTCTCTGGGGAGTAGGATTGATGTGAGGAACTGTGTTCTCTGTCGATATTCTAAGAACCTTCTTCACAAGGGAAGGCTGCCCCAGGCCTTTCTCCTGCCTAACAGGTGCAGCCCATCACAGGTAAGCAGAGCAGGCCACCGGGAAACTGGTGAGAACCTGCAGCTCTTCTCACCCAGAGCCACAGAGCAGTGTGTTCACTGAAGCCCACCCTGTGGAGAGCATCATGCCAGGCCTGGGGCAGGATTTTTCTGCCAGGACTGTGTGTCAGGATACCAAACCTGCCTCATCCCCAGATTCTGGTTCAACAGGTGTGAGCTGCCCCCATCACCTACACTGATAACCAACCACCAATGATCTGGTGCATTTCCCAGTTCATGAGCCATTTCTCTGAGCTTAGCAACATGTGCTGGCCTTCACTGAGTTTGGGGTCTAATTAACAGACACCATCAATGGGAGGCGACCTAAATAAGACAAGAGGAGAAAGGGACCCCAAGTGAGGGAAGCAGAGTGAGCAAAGGTGCCCAGGGGAGTGTGCTCGTACAAGCACCCTAACCAAATTGGACAGCAGGATTTGAGGGAGATGAGGCAAGCCTCAAAGTCATGGAAGAGATTTAGGGTGGGCATGGGGCTGAGATTTAGAACCAATAGCCTAAGACAACCCAGAGTTTTCTTGCAACCAGAAATGCCCATCAATAAAATCTGTTACCTTGTTAGTGGCTGTGCATTCCCAGTCCTTGGAATATCTGTTCAAGGAGCATCTTGGTGACTTTTGTCTGCCTGAATAATAACTTCAAAAGATTCTTCTTATTCTGCAATCCCATGGTTTCTGCAATTTAGGAAATATAGAGAGAGATTCTAAGGAGACAAAAAAATCAATTTATTGTCTGGTTTGCTCTAGCACCGAATTCTTAGACCCTTCAGAAACTGGGACATTAGCGGAAGAATCATAGTTCTTCTAGACCCACTTTTAGGTGGAGTTCAAAGTTGTTTGACATGACAACCAATTTCTAAAGGCCAAGCCCAGGACTCCTAGTGGAAAGGAGGAACAACCTATATATGAATGTAAGAACTTCTCAGACATAAGTGGCCATTGACTGATAAAACTCCGAACAGGATTTAGGTAGACTGTTTAGACTCAGGAACAGAGGAAGCTCAGTCCAACCTGCCCATGCATCCAAATTCCAGGCAAGAACAGAATGGGGCTCCCCCTATAGATGGGTCAGCTTTTGCTGAGTAACAGTCATGAAATCTCAGGGCACATAACAGTAAGCATGTATTGCTCATGCATCTACAGGTCAGCTGGGATTCAGCTGATCAAGGTCAGGCTTGGATAAGCAGCTCTGCTTCAACAGCAGGTCCAGACAGCACAGGTCAAGTCCACGTCTCACTGTGGGGCCCAGGCTGAAGAGCTAGCAGCTCCTCAAGGGCAGCTCTTCTCATGAAGATGACGGAGGTGCAAGAGAGCATGCCCAAGTGCACAAGCACATTTCAAGCCCGTTTGTGTCATTTCTGCTAACATCCCATTGGCCAAAGCAAACACATGACCAGCCCAAAGTCACAGGGTGGAGCAATGCACTCTTCCCATGGAGGGGCAAAGGGAGAGGTCGGGGAGTGAAGATTTCAAGCAATAATCTTATCTCCACGATGTTTATCCTGTCCATTTCTGACTATAGAGTCTGTCCTTTTCCAGGACAGCCTGGCGGCATGGCCAGTTAATTTCTGGGCCACCTTCTTGTTCCCTTGGGGACTGATTGTGATTCACCATATTTGCTCTTTGCAGATTATTGCTCCCCCAGAGCGGAAGTACTCAGTCTGGATCGGGGGCTCCATCCTGGCCTCTCTCTCCACCTTCCAGCAGATGTGGATCAGCAAGCCCGAGTATGACGAGGCAGGGCCTTCCATCGTCCACAGGAAGTGCTTCTAAGTCAGAGCAGCTCCTCTGAGGATCCGCTCGAGACTGCTCTGTTACCAATCATGAAACATTAAAACCTGCAACCTGACTTCTCTGTGTGGGGCTCTTTCTTTCCAGGGCTGGGTCTCACACACAGTGCTAAGGACTTTTCACACACTTTTTTCTTTTACCATTTTTTTTTATCCTTCCTAGTGAATCACTGAATTTTGTTTCTTATTTTTTATTTTCACACATTATTTCTAATCCACACAATGATCCTGTGAGGTAGGTACTATTATTATTACTGTATTACAGATGAAGAAATTGAGCTCAGGAACATTAAGGACTTGCAGAAGATCGCACAGAACCAAGATGAAAATTCAAGCGTACGTGACTCCAAAGCTAGTGCTCCTTCTACTACACCATCCTGTCTCCTTTTCCCCGACGTGAGTAAGAATGAAGACGAGATGACTCTTGGGGGGTTCAGAAACACGGGCTTTCTGTGATGTAAGTCCTTGCACTCAAGGGTAATGCACTAGAGGACATGAATACAAAGTGTCATGACACAGGGCTTACAGGATGTGACATAGGAGTAGCCAAACACGATGCTGTCGTGACTTACATGAATGAAGGCCATAGTGGGCTTAAGATCTCTGTGAGGTCCTTTGTCATTGAGGGTTAGGTTGTATTTCCAAAATTAATCAAGAAAGGATTAATCCTCTTAGGAAGGATATTTTCTCTCCCTCCCTCTCCTCCTCTTCCTCCTTTTCCTCCTTCCTCCCGCCCTTCTTATTTATTTCTCCCCGCCCCCTGCCCTTGGTCATTTCTGTTTAATTTCACAAGTATTTACTGAATGTTTGGCATCTAGAATTGCTGGGTAAGGTCACAAGGGA
The DNA here is from genome assembly GCA_004363605.1 of Indri indri. Taxonomy (NCBI): domain Eukaryota; kingdom Metazoa; phylum Chordata; class Mammalia; order Primates; family Indriidae; genus Indri; species Indri indri. Next base: position 16,787 of record RJWJ010031520.1, read on the forward strand.
TTAGTGTTCCCCACAAAGATGATTCCTGCCCATCGGGGTCTCCCTACACAAAGGCAGAGATAGATACCTACGTACAAGACAATGACAGGAGGTAAAATAGAAGCATCCACAAAGTACTATGAGAAAATAGGGGATAATAATAATAGCTGACATTTATTGAGTGCTTACAATATGCTAGGTACTGAGTTAAGAGCTTTACATGGATTTCCTCACTTAATCCTCACCAAAAACCCTTATAGGGCAGGTGCTAGTGTCACCCCTGTTTTATAGCTAGTTTACTAGGCCACTCAGCTAGTTTGTGGCAGAACTAGTCCTCACTTCTTTCTGCCTGGTGCGCCCTTTCCTCTCTCCACCTAGCTGAGTCCCAGCCTTCATGCTCCTGGTTAGATCCTACCTGGTCCAGAAGCCTTGGCAGACACACCCATTTGGAGGCAGTGGAGCCCCGTGGTGAAGTATGGGGACCTCAGTGTCAGACATTCCTTTCACCATTCTGGCACTAGCCCTCTAGGGGTGGAGTGGGGTAGAGAAGCATGTTCTCCAAAACCCTCAGAGAACTTCTGTCTTAGGACAGGTTTCCTAGAAGCAGACCCTGAAACAAGGATTCACAAGCAAGTGAATCACTAAGGAAGTGCTCTCAGGAGACACCGGTAAGCAGAGGGAGAGGCAGGACAGGAAAGGAGAGGAAGGAAGCCCAGCTGAGGGGAAAATCTCACGCAAGTCCTGAAGAGGGCAGCTTCGGCCTGACCTGGGCCCTCGACCCGCAGGCTCAAGCGTCTACAAGGAGCCTGACTGGAGGCAAGGGACCTGGGCTTTCACAGGCCCACGCCTGCCAGTGATTGGTGAGCGCACATCCTGGGGGACACAAAGTCCTAGGCTCTCCATCTGGGAGGCGGAGGCGGGTGGATTGTTTGAGCTCAGGAGTTCCAGATCGGCCTGAGCAAGAGCGAGACCCCCGTCTCTACTAAAAATAGAAAGACATTAGCTGGACAGCTAAAAATATATATATATAAATTAGGCGGGCATGGTGGCGCATGCCGGTAGTCCCAGCTATTTGGGAGGCTGAGGCAGAAGGATCGCTTGAGCCCAGGAGTTTGAGGTTGCTGTGAGCTAGGCTGACGCCATGGCACTCTAGCCTGGGCAACAGAGTGAGACTCTGTCTCAGAAAAAAAAAAAAAGATAAACAGAAACAATGTCCCAGGAATTGAGGGCCCTTGGAGGCAGCTGTTACTTATTATTTTGTATGTAGTATCTATTGGGTGGTAACTGTGTGGCAGGTACTGCTAGTGGATTCTCTGTCTTAATCCTCACCCCCAGGCCATTGGGATCCAGAGCTTACACTCTTAACCACCTCCCTATATGCCTCCCTTTATGTTAACAGTTCACTTAGGGGAGCAGGGCCACTATGAGCATTACGGGAATGAGGGATTTATTACAGGAATGAGACTTTACCCAAATGTGAGAGGAGCTGGGGAAGTCAAAGCGGGATAATCAGAGAGGAGCCACTAGTACATGGAGAACTAGCTGGCATCTATGTGCCAGGCACGTCTGTCTGTCACGGCATCTGACTACGGGGATCTCCCCAGAGGAGTGGCTGATGCTCCCATTTTGGCTTCCAAATCTCACACCAGGACTTCTTTTTGCTAACTCTAACTCAGAGCCTTGTTTGGTAGGGCATTCTGGAAACATACTTCCCAGCTTAATCAAATCAATTTAGCACAATCAATTTAGTGAATTAGAAAACCTTTGAAGTAGATAAGATATAGCTGACCAAAAGTGCAAGCAACAGAAGAAAGTCTGGGTCACGTTTTTTGTACGTTTATTTCCCATTTTTAATGGCGGCATGGCATTTTATGTAATATGGGTCAGTATTTTATTTATCACTGTAGTATAACATCTACAAACACTTGAAAAATAGAAGGTCCTTCTGAGCCGCACTCCAAGGACTAAGCAGAATGTATAGCAGATGCTCAGAAAATATTGGATGAATGAATGCATGCTGAATGACTAGAGTTCCTGCAGCAACATTAACTCTTACTGGTAAACTACAGCAGAGATTAGTTTTGCCTGTTCTTGTATAAATGGCATCATATAGTAAGCACTTCTTTCATTTAACATAGTATCTGTGAAATTCATCCGGGTTGTATTAAATATGTAGTAATTGTAGTTCATCCATTCTCATTGCTATATAGTATTCCACTATGCCACTACACCACAATTCATTCTACTATTATTGGACATTTGGCAGTTTCTAGATTTGAACGATAATGAATAGTGTTGCAATGAACATTTCATGTCTTTCGGTAA
>RJWJ010031521.1:0-19155 GCA_004363605.1 Indri indri
ACCAGAAAAGAACCAATTAATGCCACAGACTTAGGGCTCATTTTTTCACTCTTGCCATTCATTTATCTTGCAATTTTTTAGTCTGCAACACTCTTCCACTGTAAAACTTTTCATGAATATGTACATTGGAAGCTTCCTTTACTTTGGCTCATCAGGATAAACTCATTCATCTGATTTCTATTTGCAATAAATGTATTGAAATATCTTATTTCCTGACAACCTTCCTTCTATACTCTTCTTTGTTGTAAGTTTAAAAGCTTCTTATTTCTTTATTGTCATTTTAAGGACATCTCAGAAGGAAAGGAAATGCACCACATGAGTTCAATCTATAACCTTGAAGCGGAAACTAAAAATTATTTCATTCTCTAAAATAAATTATAGTTTGATAGAGACAATATAAAGCAAGTTATAAAATAAAATAGATTCATATGTTTATTTAAAAAATAAAACACACTATGAAATTCTATATGGTGCTTTCATATTTCAGATACCGTGACAAACAAAACTGGTTAGAGAGAAGTTTATAATACAAATTATTCTGTGACTAGCATGATTAGGGCAATATAGAACATAAGAAAAATACTCTCCACTCACTTTCAGAAATGTGAACAGAAGAGAAACTGAACTTCTAACAACATTTCAAAGTTTATGAATGGCATGAGAATATTATTAAGCTGATGAAAATAAAGGGTATCTGTATATTTCCAGAAAAGACAGAAGGAAATGGAAGAGAAAACTAAGGAGATGAAAGAATAGCTAGGGAGAAGAAATTGTTAATAGTAAGAACAGGATAAAAAAAAAAAAATTGAAAAGGGAGCACCAAATCATCCACCAGCTGAAATACAGAATGCAGAAGGTGGTGATGAGCAACAAAGCTGGTAAAATAAATTAGGGCCATGTTGCGAAAGGCTGTGCTTCTCAAGGGATATATAGCAATTTGCCAGAAGTTCACATACTCCCTGGAAAATATTCCTGGATCATCAAAGTAAGGAATTGAATGATAAAAATTTTAAACAGTATTGGAATATAATGACATTTTAAATAAATTTGATTATAAAATATGAAACATCAAAGACATTTTAGGTGTGAAGCTGGCCACACTGAGAATATTTCTTCACTGTCTCCAGCAGTTAGGGGTATAGCAATAGAAACGTGTGAGAATCATTGCTATAGCTTTATTTTATTGAGTAGTATGGATCTAAGGAGTAACATGATCAGAATAGTCTTTTAATATGTCTAATCTAAAAGCAGGATAAAAGATAGACTGGAAATGAGCTGGAATTGAGGTTCTGGGGTCATTTAGGAGACTGTAACCAGCCCAAGCTAGAAATAATGCAAGTTCAAGTAAAACAATACACTATGGATGGGAACACATATGTAAAAAAAAAATTCATTACGGTTCATGACTCCACCAAATTTGGCATATGACTACATTTGAGAACTAAGCAAAAAGTCTGGATAATCCATAGACTATTGTGGTGCTATTAATGGGATGTCAGGAAGAGGTTTAAAAAATGACACTTTGGTTGGGAGCTTATATTGCGTAAGGATTAAATTTTATAGTCACTTGCATTTGTAAGATTTATAATATTCAGAGAAATAAATGAAAGCTGGTATCTTTAGGAAGATACTTGGTGTTAGCAGAAAGGAATGGATATTTTAAGTGAGTAAGATATTAATAATTCCATTAGTGATTTGCCAGTTAACCTCAGGACCAGCAAATTTGAACTTTGTAGGAAAAGTAGATGAATATTCACAGAGATGAAAGTACAGTTCAGCAGCAGATGCTCAGTGTAAATGTTAAGGGGGGAAGAAGAGTAGTGAGGATAATGAGCCTCTCCACGGACCTGTAGGAAGGAACAATCTAGAGAAGAGTAAATAAATTAGAGCTCTAAGAAAAACTGAGCTAATTTTTGAGATATAATTAACACAAGAAATTAGACTATTTACATATGAGAGGTCAATATTTCTTTTCAGCAATCATGATAATTAAATCACTTCCAAAAAGTTACTATGTTCCTATGTCTTATTTGATCTTGGGTAATACTCGTATTAAGGCAGAAATTCAATACTTGAGATGTCATTTGGATAAAATTCTTATAGAATAAGCAGAAGAAATGTAGCTTTGCTTATTCATGAAATAATATGTCAATGGGATTCAGAGAAAAGAGATTTGGAATAAGAATCGGAAGACCTGGCTTTAGTCCTAATATTCTACTAACTAGCTGTGGTTTTTGACAAAATGGATGTTTGCATTCATTCATTCATTCATTTAATAAATATCAACTGAGTGTCTATTCTATTCTAACCATTGTTCTAAGAGTTTGCGATACATCAATGAAAGCAAATATTCCTGTTTTCATGGAGCCTATATTTTAGTAGAGTGACACAGAAATAAAAAGTAACCATAATAAATAGGTAAATTTAGTACGTTAGAACATGATAAGTGCTATGAAAAAAATTAAATGTAGAGCAGAGTAAAGGGAATAATGAGTTGTCAGAGTTGGAGAAATAGGTGTCAATGTTTCATGGAGTGGTCAGGATAAGTCTCACTGCAAATACAGCATCTGAGTAGAAACTTGAATAAGTTAGCTGTGAGGATAATTGGAAGGTGGAAGCTGTCATGGAAGGATGATATTTTTCTTATTACCCATAGCACCTGGCTTAGCTTCACAGATATCATCAAATTCCAATACATAATTTTTTAGTATATATAAGTAGAGAATTATTTAATTCATCTCTCTATGACTTGGTTTTGTTGTCTATAACGTGAAGGAATCCACCCAGATCCAGAATTATCTAAGTAAAGGTGGCAAGAGTTAAGGGCTTGGTGATATTAAAAGAGGGTACATTTGACACATGAACAACATTAATTTAAACTACATGGGTCCACCTATATGTGGATTTTTTCCAGTAAAAGTTACACCGAGTGTGTCTGCTTCTCTTAGCTTCCTCTTCTAACTCCTCCACCTCTTCTGCCTGTGCCACACCTGAGACAGCAAGACCAACCCCTCCTCTTCCTCCTCCTCCTCTTTAGCCTACTCAATGTGAAGACAAGGATGAAAACCTTTAGATAATCCACTTCCACTTAATAAATAATACATATATTTTTTATGACTCTCTTAATATTGATAACATTTTCTTTTCTCTAGCTTATCTTATTGTAAGAATACAGTATTTATAACATATAACAAACGAAACGTGTGTTAAACGACTATTTATGTTATTGGTAAGTCTTCCAGTCAGTTAGGTTTGGGGGAGTCAAAAGCTATACTTGGATTTTTGACTGCACAGAGGGTCAGGGTCTTCAACCCCTGCATTGTTCAGTGGTCAACTGTATGTGTAAAGTCCCTGACACAGGAAGTATAGCCCACTCATAAAACAGACAAAAGGCCAGTTTTGTTGGTACAAGAAGAGCATAGAGGACTCTCATGCAAAATGAAATGGAAATAGAAATGGGGGCCTAGACCAGAGTTTTGCAACATTTTTGATTGTGAAATCTAATTATTGAATCAAGACATGCAATTATTTTCAAAAATTGAATATTTTGGATAAAAAGATTAATCTTTAACAGTATTAAAGTTTAACGTTTCTGAAGCAACTATTTCACATATATGTGTTTGTATTTGTGTGCATAATTGGTAACCATATAAAGATTTCTTTGGGGGACATAATCAAAAAAGTTTGAAAGTGATCATTCAGGGCCTTAAAAATCATGTTAAAATTTTAGAAGGCATAACACAAAGAAGACTATTAGAACTATTCAGGGTAGCTAGAGAATAGACCTTGAAGTGGGAAGCAGCCATGTATGCATACCATAAGCATTCCCTGAAGCTCCATGTATTCATCCATGTGACAGGCTTTTCATCACTGGAAGTTGGATGATCATCTGTCAGACATGCTGTTGAAATCTTAAAAAGTGACCCTTTGGATACACATCTTAATGTGCAAGGCTTTACACTAGGGAATGAAGAGTATAAGGATGCATGGTAATCCCCCTCTAGAAACTTATATTTAAATTTAGTTCTAAGTCATGTACATGAAAGATAACAATAAATAACAAACAGAAAGTGTCACAAAAGAATGATACAGATGGTAGAAGTTCAAATGCAGATGAAATCACTATGAGTCAGTGTGAACCAAAGAAAGTTTCATAACGATAAAAGGGTTTAAGCTAAATCTTGAGGCAAAAGTGACCATGAAGAGTTAGAAAAAAGAGTACCCATCAGGAGGAGGTGAACGCACATGAGATGGGATGAGCGGGTGCGATCTTTTTGGTGGTTGTAGATAAACCCATTTGGCAGACTCTACCGAGGACAGGGACCTGGCTGAGGACAGGACACTTATAAAGGTAAGGTGAGAAATGCTGATTTTCAGTGATGGAGCTGCTTATTTAACACATTGACAATGAAAAATCATTTTGACCAATTGTACCTTGGCTTTTGTTCAACAGAAAGAAGAAACCATGTAGCAGAGTGGATAGGAGCATGGCTCTGACTCAATCTGCCCGGGTGCAAATCCTGTGTATGATTCATATTAGCTGTAGGACGTTAGGCAGGTTATTTAACATTTCTGAGCCTCCATCGATTCTCGAATTGTGGAAAATCTTACCTAACTCACAAGGCTCTTTAAGAATTAAATGAGACATTTATAAAGTTTCTAATAAGGGGACATAAATGGCAACAAAACATCCCTGAGCAAGTCATATGGCTGAAGAAGAAAGGAAAAGTATGGTGATTTCTGTTATATAAATAAGACATTCTTATCTTTGAGAAAATCATAGTCAAATAGAGAATATTAATTGACAAAAATAGAAGCAGAGATAAAATAACTTCCAACCATGAGAACAGAAAAATACTAATAATTTAACTCGTTGAATTATTTTCAATAACAATATCTATTAAGTACTTATTTAATAGGTTTAGTATTCTAAACACTGTACATATGCTAATTCATTTAATACAACAAATCTATAAATATTATTTATTACCTCACCATTTTACAAATGAGGAAGGCTAGGCACAGAGAGACTAAGCCACTATGTAGAGAAACAGACAGGAGGGAAGTGGCAAAGCCTGAACTATAAACCCAGTAGTTTGACTCCAGAGTCCAGGCTCCTAACCACATGCTGTATGTACTACAATTACTCTCAAATCTCTTGTTTTTCCAGGCTGCTTTATATTCTATAACATTTGGCAGAGTTCATCACTAATGGGGGCTGGGTTTATAGATGATGGTAATGAGTCTGTCTTAGTTCATTCAGACTATTATAACAAAACAGCACAGACTGGGTAGCTTCAAAACAATAGAAATTTATTTCTTATAGTTCTGGAAGCTGGGAGTTCCAAGATCAAGCAGTGATTCACTGTTTGGTGAGGGCCCACTTCCTAGACAGCCCTCATTTTTCTGTGTCCTCATATTGCAAAAGGGTCAAAGGAGTTCTCCGCGGTCTCTGTCATAAGGACACTAATCTCATTCATGAAGGCTCCTCCCCCATAACCTGATCATCTCCCAATGGCCCCATCTCCTAATACCATCACCTTGGGGATTAGGATTTCAACATATGAATTTCGGAGTGACACAGACATTCAGACCCTAGCCCCCCAAAATGCATGTCTTTCTTGCCTGCAAAATACATGAATTCCATCCCAATCGCTCCAAAATTTAACTTGTTTCACAACAACTCAAAAGTCTAAAGTTCAAAGTCTGATCTAAATATCATCTAAATCAGATATCAGTGAGACTCAAGGTTTGATTCATCCTCAGGCAAATTCCCCTCCAGCTGTGAACCTGTGAAATCAAAGAAGTTACCTGTTCCCAAAACACAATGGTGGGACAGGTATGGGGCAAACATTCCCATCCCCAAAAGGAAAAATTGGAAATAAGATTGGAGGTTTGAGAGTAATCTTCTCTGGTTCAATGCTCTACCCTCCAAGCATGGTGAAGTGGGAGTCTTGTCTTCCAGACCCACTTGGGCGGGAGTATTACCTTTGGGACCCATTGGGTTGGCAACTCCACAGCTTTTCAGGGCAGAGATTTAGCATCCAAGGCTCCAAGTTGCCCTGCTCCTACAACTTTGGGCAGCTCCACCCCCATAGCAGCTCCTTGCCCAGGTTAGGAAACCACTGATTCCTAAGGTCATAGGGGCAGTCCTGCACCATGGCTCCACTAAGTATTGCCCTAATGGGGCCTCTCTCCAGTGTCTACCCCTTTGTTGGTGCTCTTGCACTTTGGGCCTGTCATGGGAGTTGACTTCAGGGTCATTCTTTCCTTGCCTTGGACAATACTTTCTGGCTTCTGTTTAGAAGGCTGACTAATCTCCTTATCAGAGGACAATTTGACCACAGCCCTTGTGTTCTCTCTTAAATAAACTCTCTCATTCTTTTCAGACTGGATAGGCTGAGAATGTTCTGAATCTTTTAGGTTCTGCTTCCCTTTCGATAAGCAATTTAATCTTTAAGTAATTTCTCTCTTCTCAAATTTTACTATAAGCATTCAAGAGAAGCCAAGTCACATCTTTAATACTTTGCTTTGACTTTTTCTCAGCCAAAATCCAACTTCATCGTTCACAACTTCTACTTTCCATAAAACAGTAGGACACAAACACAATTCAGCCAAGTTTTTTGCCACTTTGTAACAAGATGGTCTTTCTTCCATTGTCCAATAACATGTTTTGAATTTCCATCTGAGATTTCATCATCATGACATTTATCATCCATCTTTCTACCGATGTTCTGTCCAAGTATTCTCTAACAAGACTGAGGCTTTCTTACACCTCTCCTACTCTCCTGAGCTCTCACCACAATCCCCTTAAAGGCCCATTCATGACAATGTAGACTTTTTCTACCATGCACTTCAAAACTTTTCCGGCCCCTATCCACTACCCAGTTTCAAAGTCACTTCCACATTTTTAGGTACTTGTTATGGCAGCACCCACACTTCTTGGTACCAATTTTCTGTCTTAGTCTACTCAGACTTCTGTAACAAAATGCCATAGACACAGTAGCATACAAACAACACAAATTTATTTCTCACAGTTCTGGAACCTGAGAAGTCCAAGATCAAGGTGCTTGCAGATTTGGTTTCTGGGAAGGGTCCACTTCCTGGCTCATAGACCCCTGACTTTTTGCTGTGCCCTCACAAAGTGGAAGGACTGAGGGATCTCTCTAGGGCCTCTTTTGTAAGGGCACTAATCCCACTCATGAGGGCTCTGCTCTCATGACCTAATCACCTCCTAAAAGTCCACCTCCAAATATCATCATCTTATGGGTTAAGATTTCAGCATAGGAATTTTGAGAGGACAGAAATATTCAGACCATAGCCAAGGCGGACATGGAGATCACGTACAGATGGACACAAAGTGGAAGAGGACTGGTCAGCAGGTAGAGTATAGAAGTGACCAATGTGGGACAGTTTGGTCAGTAACAACCATAGTCATCATTATAAAAATAACTGCCATTGATTAAATATCATGCACCAATTTGCCATTTGCCATTACCATATCAGATAAAAATAATAACCCTCATTTTAAAAATAATAAATCTGAGGCCTGGAGAAGTTAAGTTTCTTACCCAAGTTCCCACAGGTAGTAAGGAGTAGAGATGAGAGGTCAATCCAAGTGTTTATGACTTTATGGTTTGGGTTGTGATCTTTGGGGATTGTATGATAAACATGGGGAGACGGATTTCTTGGAATTTGTTTTGACATTTTCAGAGCAATCCTTCTAATGTGCTCTCTTTCTGAACTACACTCCTGGGATATTTTTGCTTAAAACCACAGACATGGATATCATAGGCTTTCAGAGCTTAGCAAGGCATGACCCTCTATAACTTATAGCTCTTCTTCTGAGAAGTGGTATCAACCCAAGAAAGGAGGACATGGGGAAGACAGCAATATTCCAGTCTTGTATCTGGAAACTGTGCGGTTACAAATAAAGACTGAATTTTCTGCCTTCTCTGTGCAGATAATAGACGTCGTCATTTTGAATTGGAAGTGACTCTGAGTATCAGTTCACAAATTCAAATATGCAAGAAAGACATCTTAATTTTTCAAACTTGATCAATTTACTGCCCCCTTTGCTTTAGGGTTACATCTAATTTTGAGGAGCTGGTGTGGAAACAGCCCGTTAGTAGTTATCTCTCAATCAAAACACTGTGGCTCCTGCACAGGCATCCTTCATCACATCTGGTCCTCCGTCACTGGTCCCTGCAGATATAACAACTCTCCATTCTTTCTGCAGGCTCCTCAAGTCTCTCTCCTTCACTTCTCACTCCCCACCATCAATAACATTTTTAACTCTAGACTTTTTGAAGAAAAATCTCTCTGACTCAGTATAACGACTTCCATATTGTCTTTCCCAGGAGTGGATTAATTTTTCTTCTCACTTTTTTCTTTCTCTAGGCAGTAAACATAGGAAACCCTAATAATAGAATGTGGTGCTAAAAGGGCAATAAGAAAATTTCAGGGTAAATTTTGAATAATATTTCAAAAAGGCATCCCACTGTAAGTTAGCCAGCTTCTCCTTTTCCTCTTCAAGTACTTGAATCAATGAAAATTTTTAAAAGCACAGGGGAAAATAGAATACATTCCTCTAGCTCCATCTCATCTATTCTTTATAGCAATGTCTCAATATGTACATTATTATCTCATACATATTTCTACTTTATCTTAAAAAGGAACTTGCCTAAAAGCTATGTAATGTTTATCAGAACAGCAAACAACAGAAAGCAATAAGTCTTTAAATTCTTAAATAGTGCTCCAATATTGAAAAGATTGCTGCTTAAATTCTGTTATTAAATTTTGTTGTGTGACAAGTGACTTGTGTCTAAGTCAGAAGTTATTTAGCAATTTTTTCTGATTGTTCTAACAGGCATGCACACAGCCTGTTAAGCTTTCTTTCCAGGGATAATTCCATAAAGGCTGACTAGCAAAATGAGAGCTTTTCTGTCACTCAATCATTAAGAAAAGAGTGGCTATTTTCTATGTAATCAATTTCATCAGCCATTATGATAGTCAATAGCTCAGCGATTCATTCAGCAGTAATCAATTAGATTCATTTGTCTCAGGCACTGAAGTAAAGTATTCTTTCAACATTTCAGCTCACATATCAGTTTAATTTTATGTCTAAGTGATGCAAAGTCAAAATTGTGTTCACAAGAAAATAAAATGAGCTTCTATTCCAAGCTAAATATTATGAAATTTATTTTTAACTTCTTATTCCTTAAAAATAAAGGTTATTTTACTAAATTACATCAAAATAAATATAATTTACATATAATCTTGTAATAAAGTATGAGATATGTTACATGAGTGATTTGAATAATCAAATAAAAAAACTAATCACTAATAAACACATTATATTTTGGGGGGTACCTGAGTATGGGAGGTTAAACAAATAAAATTTATTCTTCAGTAAAGCGACTTTTATCCTTAGCCATTTTTTCCTCCCTAAAAGATAGATTTAGAAAAGAATGAATGGAAATCTCAATGTGAATATTGTACTTTTTAATTTGGATAAATAATGCTGGTTGAATAATCATTAGACCTTACACAGTAAAAAGATAAAGTGGGAAATTTTTTCTTCTGGTATAAGGTGAATAATTGTAGAGAAAAAAAATCATAGAATCTTACTGAAAGTTTGTCAATTTAATATAATCATTGGAAGTATAAAAAGGCTTCACTCATGCCATGCCATGCATTACTGATGCAAAAGAAGGATGATAATTAAAGATAATCATTCAGGAAGACTGCGATTGATGTATTTATTAAGGTAAAGGAACAATCTGAAACCAACTCAAACTGCAACCAATTTCACTTGCTCTTGAATTTTTTATTTACCTCATGGATGTCATTTTTTATACTGGCTGCTCAGCATTATTTTTAGATTTTCACCTTAATTTTACTTTAAAAACCTTTAAGCTAGTATTCACCTTGTATCCAGATCAAAGTCACTAATGTTTTGTCTATTTCAAAAAGTTTTCCAATATAATGGTATTAATAGTAGATATTTCATTATCGACACAGACTGAAGTCACTGTAAATGAGATAAATGTCACAAGGGTGCCCTGAGATGGTTTGTAATAGTTCCTGTCTCCAAAGTATTCCTTATCTACATGTTATTGTTACTGAAGAGGTTGTACATTGACAAGAAGTCTTCCAAAGGCTTAGCCTTTATGTATCAAAACATAAACTTCAATAATAAATGACACATCAAAATACATGGAAAGATTAACATTTTTCAAATTCCATTATAATGAACTCCAATATAACATAGTTTGAAATTAAAATGCCATTGAATGTGAAAAACAAAAGGAGCATACTTTTTATAGGTATATTTGGTATAAGAGGTTCTCCACCTTTAGGGAAGGTGGAAGGCTGTGAACTGTTTGACCTGCAGGAGTTGGAAGTCCATTTGCCAAGGTTATTCATGTAATAAGATTGTGTCTGGATGGTCAGTGAAGATTGTTTTACCTTATGCATGAATTTTACCTTAAATACCCATTTCTTTCTCTCTTAAGAAAATGCTTGCAGAATTGTTACTAACCATACACAAAATTAGAACTGTATAGTTTAATTTTACTCTCATCAAAATAACTTACAGCTATCAAAGTTCCACATTATTGAAATTCCTACATTCAGCATAACTTCAAGCATTTTCAGTTCATTTATGCTAGAGCTCTTCTCCTCAATTCTCTCCTTGAGTCGGAAGCCCTTGCACTTGACAATGTCGACTCTTTTATAGTAAGGAGGGTGGGAGGATGGGAGAGAGCTTCATCTCTGTAACTGACAGTGGGTCCTGAAAAACACTTCTCACTATAATTTCAAATGACAAACCATAAGTGGGTCTTTTAATGCTCATCACTAAGTGCATTGTGACAGAAATCACATTGAAGCCATAAGGAGGGAAAGCTTATAACTAATCAGGTCTTTAAGATTGGTTTTCAATCAAAATTACGTATCTTTTCTCTCAAATTGACAATTAATATTTTTAGAGTTAAAAAAATCAAGATCTTCTAGCAGCTGAACACTCAGCCATACAGTTCTATAATTCAGTTAAGCTATTTTAAAAGTAGGTTTATTTAAACAGGTTACTACATCATTCTATGAAAGAACTAAAAGCACTTTATTTATAAAAACCCATAACAAAATTTTCCCAATGTGTAGACCAGCTGAATGGAAACATTAATTGAGACAAAAGTAAACCTGATATTTGAAGAGAGTTGCGACATTTGCAATATGTATTGGTAAAAGTAGAACTTAATATTATTTTTAAAAAAAAGGCGTGTATGATTTGTCACTAAATGAAAAAAAATGTATATCCACTTTTTACTTGGCTAGGAATCCATCCATACATCAGAGTTCAAGGGAAAGAGAAAAGGTACCAAGTACTATTGATAGGAGAATTATTAATACTAAAGTGTTTTGAGCCTGAAATGAAATAGATAAGTTTCTTAGAAAGATCACTTAGGGAACCATGTACAGGTTGAACTGAAGGGGTGAACACAGAAACAGAGAGGCCATGGGATTGCAAACCAGTACAACCTCTGTGGAAAGTAATATGGAGATACCTCAAAGAGCTACAAGTAGAACTACCATTTGATCCAGCAGTCCCATTACTGGGCATCTACCCAAAAGAACAAAAGACATTCTATAAAACAGACATCTGCACTAGAATGTTTATAGCAGCACAACTCACAATTACAAAGATGTGGAAACAACCCATGTGTCCATCAATACATGAGTGGATTAATAAAATGTAGTATATGTATACCATGGAGTTCTACTCAGCCACAAAAACCAATGGTGATCTAGCACCTCTTGTATTATCCTGGATAGAGCTGGAACCCATTCTACTAAGTGAAGTATCCCAAGAACAGAAAAACAAGCACCACACCATCAAATTGGTATTAACTGAACAACACTTAAGTGCACATATAGTAGTAACATTCATCTGGTGTCGGGCAGGTGGGAGGGGGGAGGAAGGGATGGGTGTATACACACCTAATGGGTGCAGTGTGCACTGTCTGGGGATGGACATGCTTGAAGCTCTGACTTGGGTGGGGCAAAGGCAATATACATAACCAAAACATTTGTACCCCCATATTATGCTGAAATAAAAAAGAAAAAAGAAAAAAAAAGAAAAGAAAAAGAAACAGAGAGGCCAATTAAGGACCTGTAGTTATAGTCCAGAGTAGGATTTTGAGGGCCTGAACAACGACAGAGATTGGCAAAGGAAAGTTACAATCAGAAAAAAAGAAAATTATTCAAAAAAAGTCACAAGACTTTCATGACTTATTACAGAAAAGAAAAAGAAAGTTTGAACAATGTCTGTGATTTTACTAGTTTGGAGTAATAAACAAATATTGATGACACTAAACTGAGAAACACAGGAAGAGACCATAATTGAAATTAAAAAATGAAAGGACTAGTTTAGATAGTTTAGATGTATCATCCAAATTTCTCTGGTTAATTAGAGTTGAGAGAAAGAGAGACAGAAATAGATTCAGAATTGCAAGTGGTATTTGAAGTTATAGGGGAGTTGAAGTCACCCAGGAGGAAAATAGATGCGTGTGGAGGACTGAGAACATGTTTCTTTGGTTTGGAGATAGCTCTCCATGGCTGTCTTGGGTTTCTGCATGTCATGGAAGCAGAGGCACTGACAGCCTTTGTTCTGGACTATCTTTCCAAGGATGTTTGTGCAGTGAACAACCTAGGAAGACAGGAATACTGTCTGCCTCCAGATCATAAGGAAGTTTGGTTAGTGCCCAGTATAATAAAGATAATGTCTCACTATTGGGCAAAGGTCAGACAGGCCCACTGCCTATTACAAAATATTTGTTTAAGCCGGGCGCGGTGGCTCACGCCTGTAATCCTAGCACTCTGGGAGGCCGAGGCGGGCGGATCGTCCTGAGCTCAGGAGTTTGAGACCAGCCTGAGCAAGAGCGAGACCCCGTCTCTACCAAAAAGAGAAAGAAAAATTAATTGGACAGCTAAAAAAATATATATAGAAAAAATTAGCCGGGCATGGTGGCGCATGCCTGTAGTCCCAGCTACTCGGGAGGCTGAGACAGTAGGATTGCTTGAGCCCAGGAGTTTGAGGTTGCTGTGAGCCAGGCTGACGCCACGGCACTCGCCCCAGGCAAGAGAGTGAGACTCTGTCTCACAAAAAAAAAAAAAAAAAAAAAAAAAAAAAAAAAAAAAAAAAAAAAAAAAAAAAAAAAAAAAAAAAAAAAAAAAAAAAAAAAAAAAAAATTTGTTTATTCTAAGCTCAAGTTTCCACTTTTATTAATATAACAAAACTTAGAAGTGTGCTGGCATTGTCTGGCCTTCTTTGGGTTACCCTCTGGGAATTGGAGCCCAGAAAATGGTGAAAATGGTGATTGTCTGGTCACAAATATGGTCATGTGTAAGAAGATTCTTTGTCTCTGACCCAGGATTCATAAGAAACTGTAGCAAATTAACTTGCAAGTAAAGTAAAATCTCAGACTCTTCTCAGTTATTGATTGACATCTGGAAAACCTCAAAGTTTGGAGCTAAAGAAAGAAATTTTCTTAGGATATTAAAAAGAACTAGCCAACTAGGCAGAATGAAATGTTGCTTCATACATAATTAAGAGAAGAGAGATTTTTTTTTTTTTGTCTTTTTTTCCTTTTTTTATTTCAGAATATTACGGGGGTACAAAGGTTTTGTTTACATAAATTGTGTTTGTACCATTTGAGTCAAAGTTATTAGTGTGTCCATCCCCCAGATAGTGTGCATTGTACCCATTAGGTGTGAATTTGCCCATCCCCTCCTCCCCCTACCACCTGCTTGATTTTCCATTCTTGTGAGGAGAGATTTTTTAAGAAAGAAATTTTCAACAATTCAGAGATTCAAGTAAGATGAGGACTTTTAAAGGTCAATTCAATTTTGCAACATCAACAAGGGTACTTTCCAGGTAAGAATAGGATGCAGAATAGGGTCCAGTTGGATGAAGCTTAGGGAAGGACATGGTGAGAGCAATTTTAAACCTCTATTTAAAGAAGTTTGCTCTTGAAGTGTATCCATGAAGAGGAGTACATATTTGGAGCTGTAGTTTGAAGGGAGGGCAAAATTAATAAAAAGGATTTTCGTGCATTTATTTTATTTTTTAAAATAAGAGAGGAAAATAAAAATAAATAAAAGGAAAAACACATTATTTAGATGAAAAGAGAAAGATTGAAGATTAGAAAGAAGGATAAATAAAACAGAACAAAAATTAAAATAAAGTGAATGCTGAAATGAGCATACATATATTTTTAGTCTGCCCAGCACTCCTTGAGTGTGGAGAAATAGCTGGGAATCCATCACAAATGACCTCTCTGGCTAAACTGTTGGCTGAGAATATGGCAGGTAGAACAAAATAGAAAAGAAAAATTATTTGAAATAGAGATAGTAAATAATGTTCAGAGAACCTTACAGACAGAAGTAATGCATGATTGCCAGTTAGAATTTAAACATTCACATTTCTCAAATATGAAGGACAAAGAAACCACGGGGCAAGTGTGCATTATTAGTTCCCTAGGGCTGCTGTAACTGTTAATACCACAGACTGAGTGGCTTAAACAAGATACATTTATTGTCTCACGGTCTGGAGGCTGAAAGTCCAAAATCAAGATGACAGCAGAGTTGGTTCTTTCCAAGGGCTATTAGGGAGAAACTGTTGCATGTCTCCCTTTTAGCTTTTGGTGGTTTTGCTGCCAATCTTTGGTGTCTCTTGGCTTGTAGAAACATCACCCTGATCTCTGCTTTCATCTGCATATGGCATTTTCCCAAAGTGCATGTCTATGTCCAAATTTCCACTTTTTATAAGGACAGCAGTCATATTGGATTAGGGCCCACCCTAATGACCTCATCTTAACTTGACTACTTCTGCAAAGACCCTATTTCTAAATAAGGTCAAATGCTGAAGTACTGGGTGTTAGGATCTCAACATATCTTTTTGGAGAGACACAATTTAACCCACAACAAAGTTTTTACTCATGTCCCAAAGAAAAGTCCTTTCCCACTAGCTCAGACATCTTTCTGTACTGCTTGAAAGTGATAACCAGCATGAGTTGAGGTGAACGCCTGAAAGGAGACCCTCATATCACCTGGCATGAAACATAGTGTCCATTCTGGTTCTCAGCACCAAAGATGTCAGGGTGGGAGTCTGCCCTCCAATGCCAAAGAATAACCAGATACACTAAAGTGTCAAGTCCAGACTATTATCCTGGTCCTCTAACTCCTACCTTGGAAAAATCACCAGCAAGGCCAATACAACAGAGTAACCACAAGCAGGCAACAGTTTCACAAGAGCAGCTCTTTATTATGGAATAAAAAGGGTCTGTTCCCGGGAGTGGAGAGAGACCAACTCACTGACCCACTCACTTCCTCCAGACCTCTCAGATTGTTTCCTTTTATTAGCCCAGTCTGGAGGAGGGCTCTGGAAGGCGTAGAATGTTATCAAATGATCAACAGGTGTCCTCAAAATTCCATCTGTGTGTGTGTGTATATATATATATATATATATATATAAGAACTCACTCTAAGAAAGCCCACATGGAGGGGTGTGAGCCACAATGCAGATTCAAGCTAATGGCATATTAATTACCCTTAGGTTACTCTAGGACACTTTGTAAATTTTATTATGCCTAGGCTGGGGAATTCCTAGATTGGTAAAGCTGTCCCTCCTTCCCCAGGTGTAGCAGTTACTTGGGATAGAATTAAGGAGGGGCAACACCAAAATGGAGTGCCCACCCTTATCCTTCTTCCCAGGTGGAGCAATTGTTTGAAACTGCACCAAAACAGAGAACACTTGTCCCCAGAAGAGCTGGAGATCCTAATGGTCTACCTAATAGTAACACACACAATATCTTCTATGTCCCTGCATTAGTTTGCTAAGGTTGCCATAACAAAATACCACAGACTAGGTAGTTTAAAAAACAGAAACTTATTTTCTCACAGTTCTGGGGCTAGAAGTCCAAATTCAAGGTGTCTGTAGGTTTCATTTCTCCTGAGTCCTCTCTCCTAGGCTTGCAGATGGCTGCCCTCTTGCTGCCTCTTCATGTGATCATCCCTCTGTGCACATTCTCCCTTGTGTCTCTTTGTGTGTTCAAACACATTTCCTCTTCTTACAAGGACACCAGTCAAATTGGATTAGGGCCCATCCTGACAGCCTCATTCTATCTTAACTATCTTTATAAAGATCCTATCCCTAAATAAGTCACATTCAGTCGTACTGAGACTTAACAACTTCAACATATGAATTTGGCAGGGAGAAGACAATTCAGATCATAACAGTCCCCTAAGTTACACTTTCCAGAAAATGTGGAAGCGAGAAGCTAAGTATGTTTCTGTTTGAGTGATGGTAGTGATTTATTTCTTCTCCCTGCATGATTTTCTCTATTCCCATTCAAGATTTGTTCCACAAAGATGTGATGAGATTGCTTATTCACAGAGAGAATGGAGTGGGTTCTCTCACAGTCACCAGTCCCTAGAGATGGACGTTCAAACCTGGGGCATCATATGAGAAGAAAATATAATAAAAGAAAATATTCAAATGTGAAATAGACAATCATGAGACACTCCTCTACTGAGGTTTCAAACTAAGATACAAAACTGTGCAATTAAGAGAAAGTAAATTGCTAAAGAGTTCCTCTTAGAAGTGAAAAATTTCTGGACTGAAAATCCCAGATTTACAGGAAAAGAAATGTTGCATATTTATGAAATAATATTGGAAGTCAAGTACAATAATTTCCTAGCTTTTTAATAACCCAAATAAAATACATAACCTTACATTTGATAGATAATATAATTTAGTAGATAAATCATATTTTGGGGGCATGAAAAAGAAATTCCAAGTTTCCAGGTAAATTGAACTCTAACTCAGTCTTAGAGTCAGCAATCAGTACCAAAATCCTCTGTAATCTCTCTAGCAAAATTTGCTATAGATTTATATTGGGAGGGCACTGAAACTTAACAAATATTTGCCTTTCAAATTTTCTGATGAAGCAGCTAAATTGGATTAGGTTGTTTATGTTAAGCAGCAATGCATCACTATCAACTGTGGGTTTCCTCCTTCCCAAATGTGCCATGACAGCATTCCTGTTAAAAGTTTTTATTTAAATGCATTTCTTAATACTTTTAAACAATTAACGAAAACTTCACTTGAGCTTTTCCTGCCAAGGAAACTGAAAGTGCCATAGCCTTTCATATTCTATTAAATTTGTCTCCAATGCTGCATTTAATGAGTGCTTCTGAATGATAAATGATCACTCACTTTGTTTAAACACTGGTGTTCTCCTCCTAAGCTTTTTAAAATTTTTAATGTGATGATGATATGCCTGGTTCTTTTCTCAGTCTTCATCAGTGACTTGATTGCAATCTCCAGAACAGCAACGCTTCAGTTAAAATCCTTCACTCATTAAATAATACTCCATCATCTCATAAAAAAAAGTCACTACTAGCACAAAATTTCAAGTATCCAAACACACATAGTGTTATCAATTCTCAAATATCCTTGAGTAAACTATGTGCATTATATATTAATCACAGAGGACCATGTCTTTCATGCATTCATTTATTCATTAAATTCACTCATTTATCATACAATATTATTGGGTACATGTTATGGGCCAAGTAGTCTATTAGAATTTGGAGACACAAAGATGGAAGAGATTGTCTACAGTGACTCACAGAAGGCTTATTCCAGTGCAGAACTGCTGATTATGGCTTGAAATCAGAAAGTATGCATGACTGTCTACAAAAAGAGAATCTGTGCATGTGTACATTTGTGTGTATATGTGCCCTTGTTATTCCAAGAACAAGTGCTTGTGCGATAACCATGATGTTATTAGTGCATACAAACATCAGTCCTTTCCATGGAACACACCCATGAATGCTACCTTTCAGAGGGTAGTGCAACCACCATTTTCAAAAGCACCAGTTGTGTTTGATTCACAAATGGCCTTCATTTGGACAACACACACAGATGAGATAATTGCTAATACCAATGACACAATTTATTTGAAGCCATAAATTCCATTTTTGCTAATAGTTACTCTTCTTGTTTATACTGTTTTTCACTTAATTTAATTAATTATTGTAGAAAAGTTCTCCAGAGCAACAGAATCAATAGGAGATATAAATGTATATATCTGAGGTAGACATATATATTTTATATATATAAAGATTTATTATAAGGAATTGGCTCATGCAGTTATGGAGGCTGAGAACTCCAAAAATCCATAGTTGGCAAGCTGGAAACTCAGTTGCATTGATGGTGTAGTTCCAGGCCAAGTCCAAGGGCCTGTGAAACAGGAGAGCCAACAGTGTAGTTCCAGTCTGAAAGCTGGCAGGCTCAAGAGCCAATATTTCAGACCAAGTTCCAAGGCAGGAAAAGACCAATGTCCCAGCTCAAAGCAGTGAGACAGCAGAAGCTCCTTTTACACAGCCTTTAACCATCACAAATACTAACAACCAGTAAAATATTAATGAGGCAGACACTCATTATATATATTTAGTTCGAATTCATTTTTATTAATTTTATCAAAAATATTAAATACCTAGTGTTGGGCATTGTATTGGGCACCGAAAATAAATTATTAAGTAAAAAATGACAAATAGTCTTCTTGGGAACTTTCATGGAAGACATGGAGATTATTTAATTATAATTCAACTTAAAATAATTGTGATAAATGCTAACAAAGAAAGGCACTTACAGGAAGCTTCAACTCAAGGTAGGAGACCAAGGAAGAATTCTTAGAAGAAGTGAAGATTGACTTATAATCTCAAGGAAAAGTGTAAGTGTGAGGTAAAGGTGAGCTTGGGTGTGATGAACATCATCTAGGAAGAGAGACGTTCCTCAGTAACAAGATGTTTCTCTAATAACAGGCATCTAGTTACACTGAGAAACAGAGTAGATAGAGGACAGAAAGTAGGAGTGAGAAATGTGGGAGAGAGAGAGAGAGAGCGCTAGAGAGAGAGAGAGACAGTGGAAGCAGAAAAGGAAGATGGATCCTGGCTATGCTTGGCTTTAAAGGCTGTGTTAAAATTTTTGCTGTTTAAGAACAAATACTTTAAGGAATTCCCAGAGCAATGGGAATTCCTTAAAGTATTTTTTTTCAATCTTCAAACATCAATTGTATTTTTACATAA
>RJWJ010031522.1:0-19147 GCA_004363605.1 Indri indri
GAGAGAACTGATAAGTGGGGTGAATTACTGTTCATTCTGTTGGGTTGCATTTTGTTGCTTTGTTTTCTCTCTTGAGCCATTGTGGAATCTAGCCTTTGATCTTTAACTTCTGAGTGGTTTTACATTCGAGAATGTTTATTATGCTGATCCTTGTGTAATTCTGTTTTGAGTACTTCTTGGAGAGCTGGTCTTGTCTTGGTGAATTCCCTCAGTCTTTGCTTATCTGAGAATGTCTTTATTTCTCCTTTATGTATGAAACTTAGTTTAGCAGGGTACAAGATTCTAGGCTGGGCATTATTCTGTTTCAGAAGAGTGAAAATGGGGCCCCAGTCTCTTCTTGCTTGTAGGGTTTCAGTTGAGAAATCTGGAGTTATTCTGATTGGGTTTCCTTTGTGTATTACTTGTTTCTTCCACCTTACAGCTCTTAGAAGGGCCTCTTTAGTGGCTATTTTGGTCAGTCTGATGACTACATGACGTGGTGTCTTCCTATTTGCATTGAATCTCCCTGGGGTCCATGGAGCTTCTTGTACCTGTATATCTAGATGTTAGGTAGGCCTGGGAAATTCTCCTCTATTAATTCTTCAAATAGGTTATCTAGTCCTTCAGTGTTTTCTTCTTCACCTTCTGGAACCCCTATCACCCTCAAGTTCAGTTTTTTCTCATAATCCCGTATTTCTTGTGTGCTTATTTCTTTTCTCTTAATTTTCTGCTCAATCTCTGTGACTTATTTAAATGGAAGGAGTTGTCTTCAATCTCAGATTGATCTCCCTGTTCTCGAGGCTTTCCACTGTGTTTTGTAGTTCCCTGAGTAAGTCCTTCATTTCCAGGAGATCAGTTTGATTTTTCTTTAATATTTCAATTTCTTTAGTGAATTTTTCTTCCACGTCCTGGATTTTTTTTTGTGTGTGTGGTTTCTTTGTGTTGGTTATCCATTTTTTCTTGCATATCATTCAGTTTTCTTACAATCCATGTTTGAAATTCTTCTTCTATCATTTTGATGTTCTGAGTTTGGCTACTGTTAATTGCTGGGGAGCTGTTTTTCCTCTTTGGGGGTGTGCTTTGAGTCTTCATACTTCCAGAGTTCTTTCACTGGTTCCTTCCCATCTGGATCAGTTGTTCCTTCTTGCTTTTAGATTTTCGTTTGGATAATGACAAGTGCTGTTTAGTCTCTGAGCCAGTGCGTGGTGTTTGTGGGTGAGATTTGACCACATTCTTTATGAAGAATCAGTAGACGCAGTAAAAGGGTGTGTAGGATGACCTCCCTGTCAGTAGGTGGCACCTGCTGGGAGGAGCGAGCTGCAGTGCTGTTTTTGGGTACTGTAGCCAGCTCTCGTTCCTCTAGACAGGCCCTCTTGTGCCTGGGGTGGTTGGGGCCCTGGGACTTCCAGGTCTGTCCTTATTCTCCACCTCAGTGGGGGCAGGACCAGGACTGATTCTGGGTGTGGCTGGGTTGGGTAAGCCTGCCCTCAGGCTCCACAACTGCTGTTAGCAGGTGTCAAAGATCTGTTCTTTGCTTCTATGCAAATCTGCAGGAAGGAGCTGAAATGGCTCCACTCAGCCGAAAGTCTGGGCTTGTGGGGTGGGTCTGTCCAAGACCCTCACTCTGGAGCAGGTCTCGCTCCCCTCCACCCTCCCTCTCTCCATGGCCTCTCCAAGGCCTCTGCCAGCAAGCGGGACCTCAGGCCGATGGATTTCCCCTGGCTGTGACATGGGCCAGGAGGCTCCCTACCCAGGATCGCAGCCTGAGCTGGGTGCACGGCCCTCTTTTGGGAGGAGGGTTGCTGCTAGGCACGCTGATCTGCCCCTGAAGGCACACACTCCTCAGTAGGCTCTTTCACAGATCTCTCTTCTGTGCCCCGGGGCAGTGACCTGGGTGTATGGGGTCTGGTCTGCAGGCTTCTCCCCTGGGCCCTGGAGATCGATCCCTGACCCTGCCAGGGGGAGGGGTGCTGGTCTTCAATCACCTACAGGGTGCCCAAGCTGGATCTATTTCACTCCACCTCAGGATTTGCCCCGCTCTCTTGGAGTCCCTAGGCAAGCAGCACCTGGGAGGGCTGGCAGGTAGGGAGCTTGCAATCTGAGTACCCCTCAGTCTGCTGTAGGGCCCCAAGAGGAAAGGTCCCGTTCCTTGGAGATGCCTCCATGTGATGGCTAAATAGTCTCTCTGGGCACCCACAGGTAGGGAAGGGGAAGGAGAGAATGGAGCAATATGGCGTCTGCCGATAGGCTCAGGTCTGTGCCCAGGGAGGTGCCCTGAGGGAGCCTGGCGCCCTGTCTGCAAGAGGCCACCGCTCACTGGCGGCAGGTCTCTCCAACCGCTCAGGAGCCCACAACAGTCCGAGATGCAAGGGAGTGGAAAGTTAACTGCTCCACCTACCCTTGTCGCTGGTCTCCAAGCCTCTCGGGGACCTTTCTCCTTCCAGTTCTCTGCAGTGTCTTCCTGTGGAGTCCTGTAGTTTCAGGCACCCTTCCTTCCGACCCTCACCCGATCTATGTTTCTCCGCTAGTTTATTTTTTTCTCTTTCTTCTAAAATTTGTCTTTTTTGCAGAGACACTCTGACTGGCGGCTTTTCTCATCTGCCATCTTGGCTCCTCCCTTCTCTTTCCCCCTCTAAAGCCTTCTTCCCACAGAGCCTCATAGGTTTGACTTTTTATCATTTACTTCTGAGCTGAAATACGAGCTGCTGCTCAAAAAAGCCTTCCCTTACCACTTCCCCATTTGCAGTCACCTTTTATCACATTACACTGTTATATATCTTCTTCCTAAGACTTCTCATTATTTGAAATTATCATTTGATACACTTGCTGATTATCTCTATTCTCTTATAAATTCCATAAAAACAGAAAATATATCTGTCTTGTTCACTATTTTACTTCCAAAGTGCAGAATATCACCTGTCACCTAGCAAGCCCTCAATAAATATTTGTTAGATAAGGGAATGATTGAATGAGAACTAAAGAAATCACACCATTCTAAGGCCTCCTCTGTACCGCTATGCCAAAGCAGACATAGTCACACAGGATTGCAGATCTTCATTTCGTTGACAGAATTCATAATGCCTATATTACTTTTCAATTTATCATTAAATGCGTACAGAAAGAAATATATAGAATTTATGACATTGCCTGATAAAGGGGAAAAGAAACAATTTAAAAAGCTTAGAATATTACCTATTTTTTCTCAGATGGGAGTTAAGTTTATATCAATATGTTTCAGACAAATCTATTTAGCAATCCATGCTTTTACTACAAAGGGCAGCTATTTTTTTTTTAAAGACTGTTACTTTGAATATTAGCAAGCATAAGGGAAGAAAGATTGAGGGAGTAAAACATCACGAAAATAATTCAAGCTACCTGCTCTCCTGGATTAAATTAATATACAAACTGTGATTAATCACAATAGTTTGAAAATAAAATGGTGACAAAATTTTCCCAGAAATCAAATTAATTGTTACAGTCTATTAATCCTATTCAGATCATCCAGATCTTCAAATGGATCCCATGGCTCTTTAGCTGAACAATCAGCAGAAACCTGCTGAATAATTATTATACACCAGGCTTTGTTAACATGGCAAGAGCAAATGTTTCCATATGTCCTAGTTACTATTTTAAGCATTTTACATATATTAAGAAATTTAATCTTTGTGATAACACTTTGCAATAACTATAATTACTCCCATTAACATATAAAGCTAAGTGATCTGCCCAAGATAAAACTTATCAGAGCCAGGATTTGAACTTGGGTGGCCTGGCTACAGATCCACAGTTGTGACCATTGTAATATCCTACTTCTTACTCAGTCCTCTTTTGTCTGAAAATCAATTAAATATACGTAGAATCTAGTCAAATGTAGCCGATAGGTCTATCCAGAAAGTCAGGACATTGGGGAACAGAGAACTATGGGTAATTACATAAACTTTTAAATGATGCAAATAATTTCATGGAATTTCAAAGAGATTTTGGCTGTTTTCTCTTCAACTAATTTTTCCCAGCATAATTCAAACTTGTAGAAAAATTTGTCAAGTTCTGAGAAAGACAGCAAATGTCTTTAGGATAACTAGTGATCTCTGCTGTACTTACTTTCAGGTAAGCTCAGTCTGCATAAATTCCACATCTTCTTTTTAAAACAGTACTGTGATCTAAACACATTTATGAAACTCCTACTTTTATAGAAATTATGTGGTCTAGTTACTTGATTTTATGGACGTTTACAAATCCTTTAGACAATAAAAAACCCTGTTTTTATTGAAGATACATTTGAAATCCCATAGTGACATGTGAAAATAAAATAACATATAGATACCAATCCCAGCTCCATTACCAACCACCCATGAAACTTTGACCAAAATGTTTAGCTTCCTTTGAATCCTATTTTCTTTTCTTTCTTTCTTTCTTTTATATTTTTGAAATGGGCTTGCTCTGTCACCCAGGCTTGAGTGCTATGTCATGATTATACCTCACTGCCGCCTCAAACTCCTGGTCTCAAATGATCCTTCTGCCTCAGCCTCCTGAGTAGTTAGGACTAGAGGCATGCACCACTACACCCAGCTGATTTTTTTTTTTTTTTAATTTTTTGTAGAGATAGAGTCTTTGTTGCCGAGGCTGGTCCTGGCCTCAAATGATTCTTCCACCTCAGCCTCCCAAATTGCTGGGATTACATGTGTGAGCCACCATGCCCAGCCTAAACCCTATTTTCTTATTTTTGCAATGAGGACACTTATTTTTACAATGGGAAATGCTTCTACTGCTCTTGTCTGTTCAGTAACATCTTTTATGGGGAATTTTCTACTCTCTCTCTGTCTCTGTCTCCTGGGAATTTTAATCTTTAAGGATTTACTCAGGGACAGAAGGCAGCTGGAAATGAATATTTTGATAATGTAGAATAAACTATACTAATTTGACTGAGATCCCTGAAGCTATTATACTTTCTGTCTTTCCCAACTATTAGGAGATTCTTCCAACGCTATGACTTACACTGTATGTTTCCAAAGAATCGCTATATTTATGCTTAAGTCGATCAGGATTTCCTTATGCTACTTACCATTAAGGAACCTAAATGGTACTTAGCAAATAATTCCTATCCTAATGATCTTCAGAATTGTTAGTCTGGGTCATATGAATCAATAGTTGTGAAAGTGTTAACTAGAAAATGCTACATAAACAATCCTTACCAGATAATCCAGACAATTTGTGGGACCCAGTGCAAAATTAAAATGTGGGGCCCCGTGTCCAACATCATTAAGAATTTCGTATGATGACAACAGAGCATTAAACTAAGCATGGGGCCCTTCTGAGCACGGGGTCCTGTGTAACTTCATAACGTGCAAACTCATGATGCTGGCTCTACACATTTATTATAATGGACTTAACATCAGAATATTCCTTAGCTATCCTGATCTTTTTAAAGATATAAATATCATTGTTAACAAAGAGGTAAGTTAGAAGAAATGCTTTGTTAATTCCAGGACTGTCAGTCATTTTACAATAGCTTATTTACCTTGGGCAAACTATAATCAGAACAGAAAAAATTAGATGTATGTTTTACTAACAGAAAAAGGTAAATGTAAATATTTTAATTATCAGGCTAAAGACTAATTTGTAATATAATCTGTAAAAAGTTTTTAATATTTGTGCTATTGACATTTTTATTTTTATAAAGTTTATTAGGTAATTGGATACATTTTATTCACAACTCTAAAGTCAAGAAAATTTACAATGCTAAGAGTAAATTTTTCAAAAATATATGATTCTCAAAAAATAGCTCTATGACACTACAAAAGTTAAAAGATTTTTGTATGCTTCCTTTGTCATATCTTAAAAGTCCTCAGTTTTTTTCTCATTTTATTTCATTGGCAGTGATGAGAAGAAATTCGAATTCCTTGAAAATGTGAGAAACGCTATATAAGTAAGGTAAGCTCAATATTGTTGCTCTTACTTTTATTGCAATTATGTTCTTATGTCCCACTCCTTAGCTGTGAAATGCCTATGATGAAGGCAATAAGCTAAAATTGTGGTATTTGAAGTTTTTGCTAAGACAACTTTTAATTAAAGAATTAGAAAAAAAGTCTTTTTCTAAATGATTTTGTAAAGTCTAAGTAATGAGACATATCTTTCTGAACAAAGATTGTATTTTGATCCAGTGGCAGTATCAACACTATCTAGCACAGTTTCAGGCACGTAGTACTAAGTACCATAAGTAAAGTTTTGCCCATTGATACTGCCATAATCTAACTTTAAAATGGTCCCTTGCCTAAGAGAATTGATTCATTTATGTTCATATGTGTATTAATTTCCTCTTATAGATTAATAAGGTACTTTCCTAGGAACTTTGGATTCTACTCACAGCTCATGCTTCCTAGTGCTACATTTTGATTTGTCATTCCTTTTCCATTTCTCAATTTTTTCTTGTTCTCGAGAAGCAGTTTTAAGCTTCTTAATTTTTCTAAGTATAAGTAGTTATAGAAGAGCATTGCAAGTTTCGATTTTTCAGAGGTTGAGTTAACACCATTAGAAGCTGCCATGAAACAGGTGAACCAGCATTAATCATAGAATCATACTGCTGGAAGGAAACTCCAAAGCTCACATAGGTAATTCTCTTGACTACACTTAGACTGTCTTGAAAATAACCTAGAAAAATAGGTGTCTGTCCACGCACTTAAAGGTCAAATGGCATCATGAATGTATGAACACCCACAGCCAAGTGGAGTATGAGGTGATAATTTAGGTTATTCAAGAACAATATCTTCACATTGATTCAATCATCTGAAGATGTGAATATTTCCATGTGCACAACAGTGTAGTTTTTAGCAGGAGCAAGTGATTTATCAGTCAGAAAGACTATCTTAGAAGATATTGTTTAGAATGCAAAGAGAAACTACATATAAAGTGCCTTGTATTGGTTACCTACTGCTGTGTAACAAACCATCACAAAGCTTGAAACAGCAACTTAAAATGATTTGAAACAACAACAATTTATGCGTTCATTTGATTATATAACTTGGCAGGGCTCAGTGAAAAGGGATCATCTCTACTGCAGTGGCATTGGCTGGGGTATGATGACTTGGATAGTGGTCTACAAGAGGGATGACCTCGCTTGCATGTCTGGCACAACAGATGGTATTACTGGAATCAGGACACACAGAGCCTCTATGTCTTTGTGTCCTCTGCAGAAAGAGAGTCTTACTTCTTTACATGGCGGCTGACATGCAAGAGGGAAAAAATGGAAGCTGTGCATACCTTTTATGGTTAAAGGATGGAACTGGCAGAGCGTCACATCCATTTCATTTTATTGGTTAAACAGGTCACAAGACTGACAACTATTCATAGGAGGGGAAGTAGAATACCTCTTCATGCGAGGAAGCCAAACATGTAGAGGGATGGGTCAAATTTCTAGAATAAAGTCTTAATATAATCTGCTATAAAAATGCATGCCCCTCTCACATGGAAAATATACTCACCCCTTTCTAAGACACTCCCAAAACTCACCTCATTAGAGCATTAGACTTGAGTTTGAGTGTCTTGTGATCTGCACCAGATCTGGATTTGGATGTGGCTTCCTGGGTGCAAGTTCTCTTTCTCTGAAGAATTGAGAATTAAACAGGCCAGTTTGCTACACCTAGTATTATTCATGAGACAGGGCCAGGACAATAGAAACTCCCTTTCATAGATAGGAAGAACAGGCAGCAGATAGCAGTCTCTGCTCCATAGCAATTCTCAATTCAGCTATGACTTGCTTTTAGAATAATCTACTACTGCAGTGAGGGAGTATTATTTTGAATAGAAGTCAGTTTTGGCCTGTGAGAATAGGTCATTAATTCACGGTCCCAACTAGGCTCTGTTGGCTTTGCTTTCTGAGATGCCATTGGTTTATAGTAAGGAACAACTTACATTTTTGCTGAGTAGTTTTTCTTTCTAAACTATCACTGGACAGAAGCCTCTTTTTATTTTGAAAAGTCTTAATCCCTTTTAGCCCAAGCTGGTACAAATTCTGTAATAACTTTGTATTATGTTACTATATTAAAATCCATAATAACTTTGTATTCTGTTAATATATCAAACCATAGTTCATTTCTTTAGACAAAAGCCATATCCATAGATGTCTTCAAGTCAGGTCCGTCTCAACTTTCAGCTGTCAGCCATGGTTCTTTAGGACATTGCCCTTATTTCTTAGAAGCCCTTTTTGTTGTTGCTGAGGGAATGTAAGATTAAAGTCCTTAAATCTCTCTGAGGTCCTAAAAAGGGGTCTTACAGCTGCCCTGGATTTGATCTGGCCCCTGAGGCCACGTTTTACTGGAAGTGCCCTGGATTTGATCTTTGCTTGAGGCTATTTCAACTTTATGGCTGGGAATTAGAAATATTATATACATATATATATGTGTGTGTGTGTGTGCGTGTGTGTGTATTTTCCACTCTAGCAAGTCCTCAAATGGAAATATTCCTCTAAATTGTGTTTTAAAACTGAATATTTACTTCTTTGCATATTACTCTCTTCTTATAGTTAATCATACACATTAAATAAAGTCAGTAGGCACTTCTGATCCTGTGTATGTCCTTAGGCAGATGTATTTTCTATTTTCATGCTAATTTAATCAGCAGTTCTGCCAGTTCCCTACCAATACATGGCACTGGTTTTCTTTCCTTCAGCCTCCCAGTGCAGCCACCTCATCGTTCCTCCAGACTCACCAGCAATCCTTCTTTGTCTATATAGTCTCTTCCAGACACCTAGTTCTAAGCCAATACCACAGGTTTTAAGTTTCTGTTATGTAGAAAATTCTACTTCCAGGTATCAATGTCTATCTCATTTATCTATTGCTGACTGAATAACCACTGAATACATAGTTACTTAAAAATAACTATCATTTATTATTTCCCACAATTCTGTAGCAAGGCAAGACTCTGATAGGGAGTTTTTCTGATCAACTTCCCATTGGCTGGGGTGACCACTACACCCGCATTTGGCTGGGAGCACAGTTGATGCTGGAACATTGGAGATAGCTTTAACTACGTATCTAGTTTCAGCTGTGGCAGGTGGAATATTTGGTATCTGGCTGAGCTTCTCTCCACATATTCTTTCACTCTTTAACAGTGTGATCTGACTCTCTTTACATGACAGCTGGATTCCAATAGAGGAAAAGTAGAAACTGCTAGTCTTCTGGAGACTTATGCCCAGAGCTGGCAGAATATTGTTCTTACTGTATTCCATCGGTAAAAGATGTCCACAAGCCTAACTCAAATTCTAGAGGAAGATGTCACATCCAATTATTGATGAAAATTGTGATATGTACATACAGAGATTGAAGGAATTCTGAGAAGTCATTTTTAGAGATAATCTATCATATGCCATTATAGTTCTGGATATATAGAGGGTGATGAATAAATGTCTGTTGCCTTCCACATCCCCCAGATGATGTATACATTACTCTTCTTATACAGTGAGTGTATTTATTAAACAGAAGTTATAATATAAAATAAATTTTACTCTTCAATGTATTTATTATGGTGATTGGAGGTGCATTTTAAAATTTCATTTTTTAATATAAAGAAGCAACGGAGTCAATGATAAATGGTTTTGGGCGATAAAGTAGTGTGATGACTAAAAAGACAATCCTGTATTTTGCAATTACAAGATCATTGGTACACTTGTCTTTTTATATGGCCTGGAGACTTTTTTATTAGGTTGAGGACTAAAGGAGAATAAGTGAGAGTAGAATTTGTGAATAATAACTTTTCAAGCTTTAGTGCTCAAAATAATATAGGATGTGGGGGAGAGAGATTGTTATGAGGGAGGTCTCTTTTCACTGTCTTAACTTTATCTACGTATATATAAGAAATTTAAATTTAACAATTTAAAACTTTATGTGTGCTTCCCACACTCTCTTTTTTCAGCCTTTGACTATATTACTTGTTCCAGCGATAAAGATATATGCAGTGTAGGTGAGATGAAGTCATCATCTATATTTTGTGTGGTTGCAGGTATCACATGCGGATAAGATGAAATTTTAAACTAATACCATATGGTCTGATTGTTTGTACTTTTTTTTCCCCTAAGAGGGAGGGTTGTTTTTTTTCTTTTCCTAACAATTCCTTTGGAGTGTAAGGCAAGCAATATCTGGAGGAGTACATTCGGGAGTACTGATATCTTGCTCTTTTGGTGTCAGGCTTCAGGGAATGAGTTTAAAAGGCCCTGGAAGCACCAATGGTTAGGAAACTTAGGCTGAAATATTGAGTGTGATAAAAGAAGCTCTCCACACAGTGTCAGCATTTGTGTCAGTAACTGGTTCTGGCAGGGTGGTCTCTACCCAGAAAAGAATTGGGTGATGAGAGGAGGCACTTTTGTCTTTATGCGTTTCAGAGGCATTTCAGAAAGTATTTTCAAAGCCCTGCGTGTTGACAATATTGAGAAAAAGGACATGAGAATATATTTTCAAGCATGACAGCGCAGATCCCCTCTGCTCACCAAAAGCTTCACAGGGAGCAGTGAAGAGAGTTGTGTGTTCTTGTCATTTTCCCCACTTGCTTCATTCAGTCTGCACAATGGTGCTCACAGAATGCAGAGGAGAGGAAAGGGAGTAAAATGGATCCTGGTATAGGGGCAAGGGTAGTGACAGGTGTCAACTAGAGTCTTCAGTGAATTCAATTCATGTATATAGATCAGAAGAGGCTTAGAAACATTATAATAGATAGCGAATTTTAAGTGATCGAAGAGTAAAAACTGTAAGATCATTCCTACAGAGGTGGGGTGAGCCAAAGAATGAAGCTTACGTACATTATTAGAGAGAAGGAAAAGATTCACACGCTGGTCTCTCTGTTGATATAAGTGATATGTTAAACCTCATGGGAAAGGGTCGATGTGGGGATGGAAAGGGCTTGGTGAAAGGACTCAGCCAAACTAATAGAAATAAAATACACAGCAATTAAGCAAAAGATAAAGAGAAATTTGGGGAGTGCCAAAAACAAGAGGACTGCGAGGGTTCTTATGTTTTATTCAGGCAAAAACATTTTAAATAAGTTCTTCTTTTATATTAGATACTGTATTAGGCATAAAAAGCCCCTTAATTTTAAAGTAACCACATTCTGCATTGTGAAAATAGGTATGCAAATGAGTAATTATGATGCAATGCTCAGAATAATAAATTATTTAGTATTATAAGTTATCCTCATCATCTTCACTATATACATATATAGCACATATACATATACACACACAGTTGGCCTTCCATATCTGTGAGTTCCACATCTGTGAGATCACCCAAATGTAGATCAAAAATATTTGAAAAAAGAATTTCATCTCTATTGAACGTGTACAGACTTTTTTCCTTGTTATTATCCCTTAAACAATATAGTATAACAACTATTTATGTAGCATTTACATTCTATTGGATATTATAAGTAATCTAGAGTTGATTTAATATATATGGAAGAATGCGCCAAGGTTATATGCAAATACTACTCCCTTTTATATCAGGGACTTGAGCATCCATGAATTTTGGTACCCACAGGAGGTCCTGAAACTGGATAAATATATGAAGTATATGTATGTATATATTTTAAAAATAAAAACCATATACATTACTGGAAGAGACTATATTTGCAAATATAAAAATATCAGTGAGAAAATGAATTAATCTTGTACTTCCATCTTCTAGTATGGGAAGCATCCTGTACTTTCTTTCATTTTTACTGGTTTGCTAAAGTTATTGATAACCCATCCAATCTATGGAGTCTTTTCCTCTGAGACTGATTTCTTCCTGAAATTTTCTGGCTCATGTTATAAATTTCTACCCTTATAAATAATTTACTTCCACAAAGACAATGCTTTTTAATTCATCACATATACATTTGAATCTGTGTTATTATGCACGTGAACCTTCCTGAATCTTACCTACCTACTTCTAGTTCAAGTCACCAATTCAAAAACTTGTATATTGAAAGGCACAAAGGAAAGAACAAATAAGTTGCATAATAATAACAACATTACCATATATATTTATAAGGTATTGTAACATGCTAATAAATTCACATGCACTACTGCATTTAATATTACCAACAATTTGTAAATTTTGTATTTTTTCAGTTTTATGTATAAGGAAATAGAAGTTTGATGAAGTAAAATAACTTGACCAATATTAAGGATTCAGTAAGTGACACATTGAATTTAAAAACTTACATACTATGTTATCAAGGTTATCTATTTTATGAAGCTTAAATTTTTTTGACATACAATTGAGAGTATATGAAAGGATTTTTGATACATTGAAGAACAACATTTGACATTCATGAAAAAATGTGGAAAGTTTGGATCTCCAGCAGTAACAGCACAATTTAGGTCAATGAAGAGAAGTAGTTTGTCCTTTAAAACCAAAATTTTCAGTTCAAGGTAATAAGAACTATCTATTTTAAAATAAAATCATTTAGATGAGAATCATATAGATTTCTCCTTCAGGGACTATGAAGTAGACATAGTTTTCCCTATTCCTTCCATTAAGTAGTCCTTAGTTTTAGCCTGGCTAAAAACCTGAGACATTAAATAAATTAAAAAAAAAAAAAGGAAAAGAAAAGAAAGGAGACAGGAGGAGGAGAAAAGGGAGGAAGAGGAGGAGGAAAGAAATCTGAAAGGTGGGGAAAAGGAGTAAGGCCAGGTAGGTAGGACTGTTAGGACCCAAAGAATGAGATGGCGGTGATGACTGTGTTGGGTTTCTTTTTGCCTCATTTATCACAAACTTGGAGTCAAAGAAGCTGGCAACTTAGAAACGCTAATGGACACAGAGAAAACAAAGTACCACCCAAAACCTGCTCTCCAAAGAACAAGAAAAGGGGCAGCCTAAGAAGACAAAAAGTGTTTAGACCACAACTTCTCAACTTTAGCCCAACTCCACAGAGAAATCTATGATCCTAATCCACCATGG
This sequence comes from Indri indri, assembly GCA_004363605.1. Taxonomy (NCBI): domain Eukaryota; kingdom Metazoa; phylum Chordata; class Mammalia; order Primates; family Indriidae; genus Indri; species Indri indri. The sequence goes on from RJWJ010031522.1 coordinate 12,906, forward strand.
CAGAAAGGCTGTGAGGGTAGCCTAGACTTGTACCCTCGACAGCCTGTAACCAGGTCCCCCAAGCCCCCATCAGGTTGGAGTCAGGGAAAGCCACGTGGGGAGCCTGAACTCTTCTTTCTGCTGAGCAATAACAAAGTTCTTTCTCTTCCCCATCAGGTGTTAGAAAATGTCTAGTGGAGAGATAGCACTTTTACCACTACCCAGCAGAAATGAGGTAACTCCAACCACTGTGTTGGCAGAGGCCACATGTGGAAATGAAACTCTTATCCCTGCTTGGCAAAAATCAACACTTCCCCACACCCTTCCCCCTGAGTGTCATAGGAGGGTGAGTGGAAAACTTGGCCTTCTATTTTAACCTAGCAGTAAAGATGTGGCATACTCCTCCCTTTTCCTGGGGAAGCATTGTCAGAAAAAGCCAGTGACCAAGATACCCTTAATATTTCCTTCGGCTTGACCAATTTTGTGACAGGCTTTTTCCTGCTTCTAGGCCCTCCCCTTTCCTTAGAGTATTTACTGGAGAAACCTGGCAATTGCAAATTCTTCTCTGCTCCATTAAGATTAGGGTTTTGTTTGTTTGTGTGTTTGTTTGTTTTAAGCCTCTTGACAATTTTACAATTGAAGACTCTAAAGGCCCAGGAGCCTTCCCTCTGAAATGTGGTCATTAAGGACGATATCACCCCTATCTCCCAGTCTCTGTGGGAGGGTAGGGGACTAAGTCAGGTGCCTAGGTGGGTACCTCACTCCTAGTTGTAAAACTGTCTCCTGTCACGAAGATTATAGGAAGTCTACTTTGCCTTTGGCTAAGGCCAGTTAGCAAGTACAGATGATCTTATCCTCAGCTCTTAAAAGCTCTATAACCCTTCACCTTCATTTCATAAGAGTTGAGTTCAGACCATGCTATGGTCTCTTCCCTCTGTATCTATATCCTTGAAGTGTTACTTGCCTTTTCAACTTTGGTGCAACTTTGCTTTGAAACCAGCTAAAACAGAACCTGTCTCATAATATATTACAAAAATGCCCAGGATTTGAACAAAAGTCACTCATTCTACCAAGGACCAGGAAAATCTGACTGAATGAACAAAAAAAGATAATCAATAGATGCCAGCGGCAAGATGACAAAAATATTAGAATTGTCTGAAACTGATTTTAAAGAAGCCATGATAAAAAAAAATATTCCAATGCACAATTAAGAACTTCTTTGAAGTAAATGAAAAAAAAATCGTAAAGTCTCAGCAAAGAAATAAGAATTTTCAGCAAATAAATAAAACAGATAATGGTTAACCAATAGAAAATTTTAGAGCTGAAAAATACAAAAACGGAAATAAAACTTAGTGTATGGGCTCATTAGCAGAATGGAAGTGTAGTATTTCTATATATTTTAGAAAGTTTATCATTAATATGGATTAAATACTATTTTCTAATAGTTAAATTTCTTCAAAGAACTTTGTACTGCTGATCCTTATTCTATTTTACCAGATAGATGCTTGACAGGAATACTATCACTAGCCTATGAAATTAAATAGAGAATTTATTAAAATAAAAATGAATTATTTCATAAATAGACCCCCCAATATGAATTTACTATATTTAATTGGACTGGTAATGATTTTTAATTTAGTAAAAGTTATATCTTAGCTATGTATCATATTTAGTTGATGCATTTGGCAGGTACTGCATTAAACATTTTATTTTTAAAATTTAAATGTTTCACAAAGTATGGCACACATAAAATTGTTGTTACAGTAGATGATTAAATGGTCTGTAGTCTTAATGTTAAATATCAGTAAATCACAGAGAAAGAAATGCCTTTTCATTTCTCTTTCTGGCTTTCTTATCACATCAAAGAGAACCTTTCTGTTTAAAACCACAATTTTTTTGTAATCTCTCCCTCTTTTAACAAAGATAGAGCCTCAGGATCAAAATCTTCAGGTGGCACAATATCTAGCTAGGATTTTGTAGCATTGTTTTGTTTTCAAAGTTTTTTTTTTTTTTTTTATGTGCTATTTATGAAAATCATCCTTGTTTTTCCATTGTAATGGTAACATAAAGTTTCCTCTTTAAAAATGCAATAAATAAAAAAAAAAAAATAAAAATGCACTTAGTTTTTTTGAGATGCAACTTAAAGAAAAATAAGTAACAAGAATAAATATGAAATGAAAACATGGGAAAACTAATGATGGCATCATATTCATGCAGAATTTTAATTATTCTTTAACTCATCGGTTAAGGAATAATTAACTCATTGATTCTTTAACTCATTGGCTCTCCCAAAAATCATGAGAGTAATGTCTCAGTTTCCCAAGTATAGGAAGTGAGTCTAGGTGATTTATCCCAAATCCTACAAATAGTCATAGATAGAGCCTGGGTTTTACAGATCTAGCTTCTCAGCCACTATCTCTTCTTTTAAAATGATATTTCCATAAATTAAAAAGTCACATTTCTCTTCCATAGGGATTATGTGGTTCATTGTCTTCAACATTGACAAATACCTGTGGTAATCTTAAGTCATTCTCCTCTAGTAAAATCATGCAATTTTCCTAGCAATCACTAAATTGGGATTAGAAAAAAGTAAGATGGAAATAAGATAATTTTTAATTTCTTCAAAGGACACCTCGGATGAACTTATTTTGTTGATTGTTACAATGCAGATCATTTAATTAAAAGCCTGGCAGGCAAATAAGGGATTCTCATGTTCTTTATTCTGATAAGTCATCCATTTGTAAAGACTGTAACTCAGAAAAATTAAAAAAAAAAATGAAAATGCTATTAAATTAAAAGAGAAGACCTAAATAAATCTAAAATGTTGCATTTAATAAAATAACTCAATAGAACCTACAAAATTGAAAATCATGGGCTAGCTGGGTTAGGAGAAAAAGGAAAGGAACATATTTGCATAAGTTTTTCCTCTAGAATTAAGTGTTATGTCTTCTCAAGGTTCAAAGCAGAAATCGGAGATATAGCCATGATTAGGGAATCAAAATGGATAGCTTTTATTATTCAAAGAAGTAGAGTCTGATATTTATCAAAAGAAACCAACGAGAATGCATCACTTATTTGATGAGCATATCTGGACAGAATTTAATGTACCGAATGGGGACTACTACATTGAAGTTTTCAGTTTCCTTCATCCTAATTCTATTGATTCATAATTATTTTTAGTTGAGGCATTCATTTAAGATATTAAAGTCTTTTAGATTTTGCTTATAAAATTTTGAAATTATATGTAAAAGGACATTTTTAGTGGATTGACTTTCACCACAATTCCAAATCCCATCTTCTGGGATTGGCCTTTTGACCCTTTTTCAGAAAGTTGTAAATGCAAAAAATAATATCTGTAGTTTCTGGTTAATTATTTCTTCACCAAAATTTGTTTAGATATATTGCTTTAAAATGGCTAAAAGCTCTGCCCACATGAGAAAAATAACTAAAGGAGGAAAAGAAATTATTAGATTATTATTAGATTTCAGTAACTAGAGTAAAAAATTCCTGATTTTTTAAATCTGTTTACATCTGGTAGTGCCCTTAGGATGCATGTAATATTATCAATTTCTGAATATATAGACTAAACAAGTATATGATGTAGCTTAGGATAATTAGTAAACTATTATTTGTAGAACCCATCTGCCAGTTAAAGTAAATCTATTGTAAAGTATACTGGATCCACTTTATTTGACTTTATACTAATAACTGCTTTGTTACATAATATGGTCAATCCATACCTCTGTAATCAACGTGAGATTCAAAGGCATTAATGTTCAGTTAACATTGCCTTCTTATACTCCATAAATCTTAAGACAATTCTAGCAGAATAAGTTTGAGCTCTGTTTTTGGCAGACTAACAGATGTTTGAGAAGTCGAGGTCTATCATGCTTTCACAACATACATTGTGATGCAGATATAATCAATCTAATTTTCAGTAGCATTTGCATTTTAAGGAATTAAATGTAGAAGAAATATGGCAGATATGTACATTTTTCTGAAAGACTACTCCCAAAATAATGTTTCTACTATCTAAGTTACAGTTGAGTATTTCTGGGGGTTCTGATCTGCTCTGATATATATCCAGTGCTTGAGCTTAAAAGATTTTATGATGTGAGCCCCTATTTCAGACAAAATAAAGTTAGAGTGAGGATTTTAGACACGTAAGAAAAGTTTTCTTATTAATAATCAAATTTGGGGCAAATTAGCCAGTGTTGCCCCAAGACAAATAGGCTAGAAAACTTACACATCACATAAAAATGATGGGTATTCAGTGAGTTTGAATTATTATGCCAGAAAACACAAACGGGCTGTCTTACCCATGTCTTCCAATTCAAAATTTCTCTTGTTATCACCATCTTAACAAATGATAAACAATTTTCAGCTTTGCATCAATCTGATAAGATATATATCTCTTAGGACACCAAAAGAGTCATTTCTATTGAAATAGCAGGGGAATCTCTGATTTGATCTGTAATTGATTACAGGTGCCCAAGTTATGATTCAACAAGACAGAGAGAGATGAACTGCATGGAATCTAGCCTCAGGCACAGAAACGTGCCACAGAAGGTTATGATTTTACATTTTAAGAGATTTCTAGGGAAATCTTACCCGAAGTTAAGAAAAATGATTGGATTACCATGAATTATGCAATATTTTAAAGCTCTTTTATAAAACCCTCCCAAAATGTTGAGAGCTTTAAAATAAAGGATCAATTTAAAGAGAATTGACTGGTTATGGAAAAAAAAGGAATGTTTAAAAACAGGTATGTTGTCATCAGCTATAAAACTATTCAACAATTCATTACATTGTCTGCATTAAAGCATCCTAGATTAATCATTGACAAGAACAAGTTACAATGTGGAATAACTTTTTGTAATAACATCATAGCTTATCATATAGTTTACTTTGTATTAATAACACGTACATAACAGTGTTGTGGTTTCATCTTACATTGACCAGTACTAGGTAAAGAGAAGAGGATTACTAAAAAAGAAGGCTAATTTTTGTATTTTAAGAGAGAACTGGCACCAAAAAATGAAAAGTTAACAGGGAGAAAGGGAGAAAGTAATTTTGCTGAAAACCACAGAAAAATTATATACTAAAGAAATAATATAATAATATTTTTAAACTTTGAGATATTTAAAGAGATTATCAAATATTGCTTTTTTGCTTTAGATTGGTAATATTTTAAACAACAGTTTCATGTAAAATATTTTAATATTTTTTATGTGTGTAATACAAAAGCATATGTTGACAATAAGAAGTTAAACAACTTAAGTTGGTAGCATTTTCACATTCTCTAAATTTTATTTTCCAAGAAAAAAAGCAGGGTCTCAGACTTTTCAACTAAAAACTTGAACCACTTGTCTTAGGAAGAACAGATTGCCGTAACAGAACACCGTATACTGAGTAGCTTAAGGAACAGTCTATTTCTCACAGTTCTGGAGTCTGGAAGTCCAAAATCAAGATGCAGGTATCTGGTGAGGGTATTGTTCCTGGTTAAAGGGTGGCAGTCTTCTCACTGTCTTCATATGGCAGAAAGAGGGTGAGAGAGTGCACTGGCATTTCTTTTATAAGATCACTAATCGCATTAATGAGGGTTCCACCTCATGACCTAATTACTGGCCTTTTTTGTTTTATTGCCTTTCATTGTGCTTCACAGATATTGGTGGGTTTTTTTTTTTTTTTTTTGCCCTTTACAAATTGAAGGTTTATAGCAACCCTGCCTTAAGCAAATCTATAGATGCCATTTTACCAGCCACATGTGCTCACTTTGTGTCTTTGTGTCACATTTTGGTGATATCTTGTGATATTACAAACTTTTTCCTTATTACTATATCTGTTACGGTGATATACGATCAGTGATCTTTGATGTTACTGTTGCAGTTGTTTTGGGGCACCACGAACCATGCCCATATAATTCAGTCAACTTAAGTGATAAATGTTGTGTGTGTTCTGACTGCTTCCCCAACTGGCATTCCCTCTCTCTCCCCCACAGTTTGGGCCTCCTTATCTCCTAAGACACAACAATATTGAAATTGGGCTGAATTAATAACCCTATAATAACTCACTGTTCAAGTGAGAGTTACACGTCTCTCCCTTTAAATCAAAAGCTAGCACACAAATGTTAGGAAAGCAAAACAGCACCTTATTGCTGATACAGAGACAATTTAATGATGTGGACAGAAGATCAAACAAGCTACAGCATTCCCTTAAGTCAAACCCTAATCTAGAGCAAGATCATAACTCTGTTCAATTCT
>RJWJ010031523.1:0-19146 GCA_004363605.1 Indri indri
AAAAAAAAAAAAAAAAGAAGTGAGGCATCTATGGCGGTCTCTATAAAAACCATTGCCTGTGAATTTCTGTAGTCTTTACCTTGTACATCTTTTCATCAGAAATTACCTCTCTGGTGTGGCAAGTATGATAAATTGACCGACTGTGGAATTTAAAAACAAAGAAAGGCAGTATGTTGAAAAGAAAACCTGATTTTTTGTACTGTATGTGTTGCTAACTAGCTCCGTAGTCTTGGGCAGACTATTCCATGTATCTCAACCATACATATGTAAATAGATTTTACATATGCCCTACTTGTGAGAATCTAATGAGATAGCATTTGTGAAGAATGCTTTCATAAACTGTAAATAGCTTTATGAATAAAGATTATCACTGATAAACAGTACCAGTTCTCAGCCACCAATAACCTGATTTTTCTATCCTGTGTTTGGAAGAAAGACGAATCAATAAAGAGCGATTGCTGATTTTTCAGCATGAGTTGTAGTCACAAGGCTCACATACTTTCTTTCCCCCTGCCTTTTGATCCTGTCTGATTGTCTCTCTGTGTGCTTTAATGGGAAGATCTATTATGTCATACGGCAGTTGTTTTCTCAGTACAAAGTATAGCTGTGACTGAGCTTGTGTTGAATATCTTTAACAAAGATGCAAAGCTGCTGGCCAGAAATGTTCTTTCCTTTCCATTTTCTCTTGTACCTCCCAGTACCTTAAAAATTCTTGAAGGTTGGTTACGATCCAACTGGTGCATATGGTAGAATCTCAACTCTCTGACCCAAGTTGTCCTCACAGGCTGGCAGTCACAAACTGAAGTTGTGAAGTCTCTAATGAAAAAGGAAATGGGAATGTAAATGTTGAATTCAGCAGCCCCTAGACCCAGAGTTTGCTCCTTTGTAGCATCCCTGAGGTGTGGAGAGTAAGGACTTGCTTTGCCATTCTGAGATACAAATATCTATAGCTTTTTGCAGCTGCACATTAGGACCCCTTGAAATGTACTTAGGAAGACCTGTGTGTAACTTTGCCAAGTGAGGGCTTTGAGCTTAAGAGGATTTTAGCAGGTTTTAGTCTAATTTAAGCCTAATCTAATACTGCTGAGAAAGGAGGAGGTGTCTTTGGTGTTATTTTCAAATATATGGTGCCACTTTAGGAGCCAGACCTGGTTAATCACACTCATGGCTTTTTTTTTTTTTTTTTTTACTAATTTTTATTTTATGTTATGTTATTTTTGAGATAGAGTCTCACTCCATTGCCTTGAATAGAGTGCCATAGTGTCAGCCTAGCTCACAGCAACCTCCAACTCCCTGGGCTCAAGCAATCCTGCCTCAGCCTCCCGAGTAGCTGGGACTACAAGTGCACACCACGATGCCCGGCTAATTTTTTTTTTTTTTTTAGTAGACACAGGGTCTCACTCTTGCTCAGGCTGGTCTCGAACTCCTGAGCTCAAGCAATCCTCCCACCTTGGCCTCCCAGAGTGCTAGGATTACAGGCGTGAGCTACTGCACCCAGCTGACAGCTTTCATGGCTTTCATGGTACCTTTGCTCGAGTAGCTTAATAACCCAATAATTCAAATGATGGATAAAAATTGTAATGTGGGAAGATGGTAGATAATAGACAATTAAGAGTGGACATCCACTAGAAATGATTTCATCCTCCTACCCATTAATTAATCCAATGCCCCACATGTTACTTCCCTAGGAGACATTGGCAGATCTCTGCTTTATGAAATCTGGAAAAAGGGCTTGGCAGTGATGGGGAGGGGTGCAGTATATATATGTCATGTTTGTGCATGGTATATCTGGGCTACCTGTGTATGACAGTGACTGGAGAGTCAAATCATAAATAAACCTGATTGTTCTCATTCAGGTTTTTCCTGTGACTATTTCTTATTAACACAATTGGCTATCCTTCAACAATGATGTTAAAACCATTTAATACTCTCCAGTAGTGGTTGCTGGCAGCCTTATGTCTAGCCATGTGCAGGTTAAATAAAACCAAGGCTGCTTGAGTTGTAGGAGACTCTGTGAGAATAAGAAAGCATTGCCTTTTTACACATGAGATAAAGGTAATCTCAAAATGACATGCTAATAGGGCCTCCTGGGGCCCTACCCTAGACAAAAGGTCATCTACAGCTACTAGAACAGCATATTTGTTGTCTGAGGAGTATGAAGTACTTAGAAATTCATGAATCTACTAATGCCTCCAAGTGGTGGAATCAGAGTGTGCAGTTGACTGAAATTGACAGTGGTGCCTTGTTCTGGTGGCTGCTCTTCAAAATGGCCACCTACATGTTTAATGGATTGGATATACAGATGTATGCTTTGACAGCAGGATCTCCCTCCAGAGCCGTTGTGTGCTAAGCATTCCTATCTTCCAGGGATAGTTGGCTCTATTCAGTCTCTCATTCATTCAATCTTTTTATTCATTCAACATGAGCTTATTAAGCTCCTTTTTTGTACCAGACATTGTGCTGATAATAAAAGGCCAGCAAGATTTAGCCTGGACTCTAAGATCTAAACAATTAACACAAAGTGCTGTCTGATGGGTAGTGACCGTTCCCTAAGAAATCTTAGTCTTTCAGGTGATTGAAATTGGTTGTGAAATGTTCCCGCTTGGCAAGCAAGTGATGTGAAGTGAGGGGCTATTTGATCTTTCTAGTCTCACCTCCTGATGCTGGTCCTTTTTTTTTTTTTTTTTTTAGCACTTAGGGCTTGAAATAATCAACATTTTATTGAGCCCTCACTGTATTCCATGGTGAAGGTCATGGAATGGAGGCAGGCTTCAAATTTAGGGAACCTGGCCCGGAGTTCATGCTCTTAAATGATGTGACGTACTGTCTCTGGGCTTGGAAGGGGTTTACCTTGACTAACTTCCTACATTGGTGCAGCTTAGCAGAGTGGTGCTTCCCTGATCCTCCCTGCCTGCAGAGCTTATCTCTTTCCTGTTTGGCCCCTGAGTCCAGATTGCCTATCCCTAAGACTGAGCAAGAGTTGGTAAACAAGACAGGAGGTCCCTTCTCTACAGCCCCAGATGTAAGCTCAGTTCTGCCCTTCACCTGCTAGGTGACCCCACCTCTCTGAGCATGTCTCTTCATCTGTAAAGTGGAGATAATGTTACCTCATGGGGTCATTTAGGGGATTAATAAGGTAACGTACTTAGTAGTTTCTGGCTCTGAGTAAGTGCTTAATGTTAGCAATTTTTAATCATTGCCCTTATTAGCCTTGAGAACAAGCCAGGAAACAGTTTCTCAAAGATCAGATACTAAGGCCTAGGTAGGTGGGCAGTTTTCTTTTGGTTTTGACAAGACAATAATTTTATTCTATGTATTTCTCTTGACTTTTTTGGTGCGAAAAGCAGAGAGGTAAAGCATTATTTAACAGATGTATGGATTCAAGCAAGAAACTGAGGTCCAATTGCAAAGAAATGACTTGTATAACTCAGAGCCCAGTCTGAGGAGACACAGAGGACCCTAGAGGGCGGAGAATGAACACAGCGCAGGGGCTAGTTCCAGAGTCACATCCTCGGTTAGTTCATTTACAAGTGTGGGTGAGAGTCCCTTGTCAGTAGGCAGAGAGTTTTTTTTTCCTCTGCTCTAACACATATCTGCTGGCTAGTGTTTGTTAAATAAAACACTTTTTTTTTTGATGTGAAATAGAATGCATAACTTGTCCGAAATGGGAGAGGCAAGGGAGCTCGGTAACAGGCTTGTTGAGCACATTTTCCCACCTGTTCCTGTGCCAAACTTTCCCAAACGCTTATTTACCAGTGGTTGCTCCTGAGATCTCAGGGATAGCTCACTCTGTAGGCTCCAAGCTAGAGTGATGCTGCCACCACCACAACCACCACTGCTACCACCAGCCATTCAGTTTCCTGCTATAAGGCTGTAACCTGCTGTGAAGCTTTCACCTTCCTTCTTTCTGTCTTTGGTTTTGTACCTTTTTCCCCTGGTGCTTTTGCCATGCAGCCAGAGTTCCAAAGAAAATTTTCAGACACCAAAGATACAGCCCTTACTGCCTCTCTAAGGAGGTGTGAGTTAGCCATGGAAAAGAAGATAATTGAGAGGGCTCCTATGCCTCTGTGCTGCAGAAGAAGAGTTTGCTTCTTGATAGTGTGCTAGCTCCTGAGCCAGGTGGGGGACTTGCTGGGATTCATGAGAGTGCACTACATGACCCTGGATCAGCAGACTGGGCCTAGCCTGCCCAAGGACATCGCCCAAATCTGCAGGAGCCAAGGCCGAAGACTGATTTCACCTTCTTTCACTCCCCTTCCTTAAGCTTAAGCTTGTTCTGCCACACTGCCCCAAGTCTATGGCTTAAAACAGCCATTTCCTTTTGCTGATGAATAAGCTCACTCTTTATAAACTGTTTCAGCTTGGGGACCGGAAAGGCTCTCTGTGGCTTTCTGTCTCTCTCTCTTTCTCTGACAGTTTATGTTGATGGCTTCTGTCTTTGTCTTTACAGGGAACTCTAATGATCCATGAAAAAGAGGTTACCCTTGAGTATGTACCAAGCCCAGATTTTTGGTACTGCAAACGAGTAAGTACTGAGAATTCCTTTCTTTAGAAGTAAGCATCAAGCGTAACAGCTCCTCCGTATTTCCAGGAATGCTGCCTGGTAACATACATTGCCAAGGGGAAAGCTCTTCCTCCACTCACTTCAGATGAACTGGAGGTTAAGACAAGGTCATCCATATTTTCTGCTTCCCAGCTGCTGTATGTAGCCATAGAGGGTTCTGGGCCTGCAGTTGGAGACAGTTTCCCAAGGGCACGTGCCATGCTTTCTGTCAATTAGGAAAAGAATAACAGTCTCTCTTTTTTTTTTTTTTTTTTTTTTTTTGAGACGGAGTCTCACTCTTTTGCCTGGGCTAGAGTGAGTGCCGTGATGTCAGCATAGCTCACAGCAACCTCAAACTCCTGGGCTCAAGCAATCCTTCTGCCTCAGCCTCCCGAGTAGCTGGGACTACAGGCATGCGCCACCATGCCCAGCTAATTTTTTTCCTATATGTTTTTAGTCGACTGATTAATTTCTTTCTATTTTTAGTAGAGACAGGGTCTCGCTCTTGCTCAGGCTGGTGTCGAACTCTTGAGCTCAAACGATCTGCCCACCTCAGCCTCCCAGAGTGCTAGGATTACATGCGTGAGCCACCGTGCCCGGCCAATAACAGTCTCTTGATTTACAACCTCTTCTCAATTACCCTTCCTGATGGTGGTCTTAAAGTGATTGGTGTTTGGGAAGGTGGAATTGGAGAGGCTGGTTCTGTGGGAGCTGCACATTTTTTGGATATTCTGGGTTTCCAAGGGTTTAGCACTTCAAGCATCATGGTATTTTACCACTGTTAAACTTGATATTATTTTAGAATGGGATATTTAAAAATTTTAGACGGTACTCTTTAGAGGTCCCTTTTGATTACAGTCAGCATGAAAATGTAATTTGTTTTCATTGTTCCTACTTTGCTTCAAAAGTAATTATGAAAAATATATAAAGTTTCTGCACTATGATTCATTAAAAGTGTTACAGAACTTGACAAAATTCAGTAAAAACTTCAGCTTAACATTTTTGTTAGTCTCAATAAAATACAACTTGGATAGCTATGATTGTCATTAGCTAAAGCACACATATTTTATGGATATACTTCCTTAAGTTATCGTTTTAGGAAAACGTTTGATTTTTTTTTATTGTGGTAAAATACACATAACATTAAATTTGCCATTTTAACCATTTTAAACCATATATATAATTCAGTGTCATTAAGTACCTTCACAATGTTGTGCAGCCATCAATGCTATCTAGTTCCAGAACTTTTTTTTTTAGAGACAGGGTCTCTCACTATGTTACCCAGGCTGATCTCAAACTCCTCCTGCCTCAGTCTCCCAACAAGCTGGGACTACAGGCGCATGCCACTGTGCCCAGCTTAGTTCCAGAACTCTTTTTTTGTTTGTTTGTTGGAGATGGGGTCTCGCTCTGTTACCCAGGCTGGAGTGTGGTGCCTCTATCACAGCTCACTGCAACATCCAACACCCAGGCTCAAGCAATCCTCCTGGCTTAGCCTCCCAAGTGGCTAAAACTGTAGGCGTGCACCACCATGCCAGCTAATTTTATTTTATTTTTTTGGAGAGGCAGAGTCTTGTTATATTGCCCAGGCCGATTTCGAACTCCTGAGCTCAAGCAATTCTCCCACCTCAGCCTCCTAAAGTGCTGGGATTTCAGGCATGAGCCACCACACCTGGCCCATAATTTTTTAATCATTCCCAAAGGAAACCCCATATCCATTAATTAGCCGCTCCCCATACCCCTTTCCCCTAGTTCCTGGCAACCATCAATCTGTTTTCTATCTCTCTGGATTTTCCTGTTCTGGACATTTTATATAAATGGAATCTAAATTTGTAGCCTTTTATGTCAGCCTTCTTTCACCTAGCATGTTTTCAAGGTTCATCCGTGTTGTAGCATTTATCAGTACCTCATTGCTTTTTATGGCGGAATGATATTATTTGGATATACCACATTTTGTTTATCCATTCTTTTTTTTTTTTTTTTTTGAGACAGAGTCTTGCTCTGTTGCCTAGGTGAGAGTGCTGTTGCATCAGCCTAGCTCAGAGCAACCTCAAACTCCTGGGCTTAAGCAATCCTCCTGCCTCAGCCTCCCGAGTAGCTGGGACTATGGGTGCTCACCACCATGGCCAGCTAGTTTTTTCTATTTTTAGTAAAGGTGGGGTCTCACTCTTGCTCAGGCTGGTCTCAAACTCCTGAGTTCAAGCAATTCTCCTGCCTCAGCCTCCCAGAGTGCTAGGATTACAGGCGTGAGCTACTGCACCTGGCTTTGTTTATCCATTCATAAGTTGATGGACAACAACAAGAGGGTTGTTTCTGCCTCTTGACTGTTGTGAATAATAGGACCTTTGTGTACAAGTTTTTTAGGGGTTTTTTTTTTGTTTGTTTGTTTTTTAAAGAGATAGGGTCTTACTCTCACCCAAGCTAGAGTACAGTGGTAGTCAGTGGTGTGATCATAGCTCACTGCAGCCTCGAACTCCTGGGCTCAAGTGATCCTCCCACCTCAGCCTCCCAAGTAGCTAGGACTACAAGTGTGTGCCAGCTCACCTGGCTAATTTTTCTTATTTTTTGTGGAGACAGAGTTTTGCTATGTTGCCCAGACTGGTCCTGAACTCCTGGGCTCAGGTGATCCTCCCATCTCGGGTGCCCAAGGTGCTAGGATTATAGGTGTGAGCCACTGTGCCCAGCCAATAGTTTTTGTTTGAACATCTGTTTTCAATTTTTTAGGTATGTGCCCAGGAGGAATTTCTGGGCCATATGGAACTTTTGTGTTTAATTCTTTGAGGAACTACCAAGCTGTTTTTCATAGACTGTAGCTGCACCATTTTATATTCCCACCAGCAATGTATAAAGAGTTCCAATTTCTCCACATCCTTGCTAACACTTACTATTTTCCTTTTGTTTGATAATAGCCATCCTAGTGGGTATGAAATATCTCATAATGGTTGCGATTTGCATTTCCCTAATGTCTAATGAGTTTGAGCATCTTACCATGTGTTTGTTGGCCATTTGTCTTCTTTGGAGAAATGTTTAGTTGAGTTTCTTGCCCTTTTAAATTTGGTTGTATGTCTTTTTGTTGTTGAGTTGTAAGGGTTCTTTATATTTTCTGGATATTAATCTCTTATCAGATATATGATTTATAAATATTTTCTCTTGTTCTGTGTTATCTTTCACTTTCTTGATAGTATCTTTGATACACAAAAGTTATAATTTTGATGAAATCCAATTTATCTATTTTTTCTTTGTTGCTTGTCTTTTGGTGTCATATGTAAGAAAGCATTGCCAAACTCAAGGTCATGAAGATTTACCCCTATATTTTCTTATAAGAATTTGGCTCTTATATTAATATATTTAGGTCTTTGATCTGAGTTAATTTTTTTTGTGGTGTGAGGTAAGGGTTCAACTTCATTCTTTGGCATGTGGATATTCAGTTGTTGCAGCACCATTTGTTGAGGAGATTGTTCTTTTCCCATTGGCATCCTTATCAGAAATCAATTAACCATAAAAGAATAAACAAAAAAATAAATAAAAATCAGCTGACCATAAATCTATAGATTTATTCCTAGATTCTCAATTTTATTCTGTTGATCTATTGTTTGTCCTTATGCCAGTCCCACACTGTTTTGATTATTATTATAACTCTGTAGTAAGATTTCAAATCAGATAATGTGAATTCTCTAACTTTGTTCTTTTTCAAGATTGTTTTGGTTATCCAGGGTCCCTTGCAATTCTATATAAATTTTAGGATCAGCTTTTCCATTTCTGCAAAAATGGGCAAGTGGAGTTTTGGTAATATTTTAACAGTGATTGCCTCTGTTGTAAGATCATGGGTGATTTTCCACTTCTCTCTTATAGTTTCTATATTAGCTGTAATGTATGTATATTGTTTCTTTTATAATCAGGTAGAGGGAGCTAGCATTAAAGGGAAAATTTTTGAGCTATATTTTCTGTTAATCAGCAGAAAACAATTGTTGATACCTGATACCAGAATTATACAGCTCTTGCCAAGGCTGTTGCTTGAAACAATAGAATGGGTTGGTTATATTGTCAACTAAAATGACAGGCCATGTGTTTAGTCAGCTATCTCAGGAATACTTTGCACTTTCTGAGCTTTTCAAAAGGGTATAGGTGTCATTCCTGCATACATAGCCTTTGGCCTGATGTGGAAGGTGCTTTTTGAGAAAAAACAAAAAAGTGTTGCTGGGTATAGTGGCTAATGCCTATAATCCCAGCAACTCGGAGGGCTAAAATGAAATGGGAGGATTGCTTGAGGCCAGGAGTTTGAGACCAGCCTGGAAGGCATAGCGAGACACCCCCATCTCTCCAAGAAAAAAAAAAAACAAAACAAAACAGGTGGGCATGGTAACACATGCCTATAGTCTTACCTGTCTGAGGTGGGAGGATCTCCGGAACCTAGGAATTCTAGGTTATAATGAGCTGTGATCACACCTCTGCACTCCTTCCTGGGCAACAGAGCAAGACCCTGTCTTTTTAAAAAAAATGTTTTATAGCAATATTATTCATAATAGCCAAAAAGTGGACACAACCAAAACATCCATCAGCTGATGGACAAACAAAATTGGTATAGCCATACAACGGGATGCTATTTGGCAATAAAAAAGAATGAATTACTAATACATGCTACAACCTGGATGAATATTGAAAACACTATGCCAGACATGAAAGATCATATGTAATTCCATGGACCTAAGGGTAAGAATGGGAAGTGACTTTACTATGTTTCCTTTGGGGATGATGAACATGTTCTAAAATTAGATTGTGGTGATGGTTGCGCTGTACATTTACTGAAAATCATTGAATTGTATGCTTAAAGTAAGTGAGTTTTACGGTATTTAAACTATACCTACCAAGGTTAGGACCCTGATTCTGTAATATCACTTAGCAGCTGAAGTATTGTACAGCACAGCAGCTCTGCTATAGTAGCAAACAGCCCCCAAATCCCAGTGTCTTTAAACAACAGGCAAATCCTTCATTCAGATTATATGTTGGGGTAAATAGGTCTTTTGCTGCTTTTGCTACTGTTCTGCTCCACATGGCTTCTCATCCTAGGACCCAGGCCAAAGGGACAGCTCCAATATGGGAGTGTGTTCTCCTGGCTAAGGGAAAGAACAAGAGGCTCATACACACAAGCAATGTTTCCTTCTTTTCTTTCTTTCTCTCTCTTTTTATTCCTCACCTTTCTTGAGACAGGGTCTTGCTCATAATCACAGTTCACTGCAACCTCCAACTCCCGGGCTCAAGCAATCCTCCTGGCTTAGTTTCCTGAGTAGTTGGGACTATAGGTGAGCACCACCATGCCTGGCTAATTGTTAAAAGTTTTTTTGTGGAGATGGAGTCTCACTATGTTGCCCAGGCTAGTCTTGAACACCTGGCCTCAAGT
Source organism: Indri indri (assembly GCA_004363605.1). Lineage (NCBI taxonomy): Eukaryota > Metazoa > Chordata > Mammalia > Primates > Indriidae > Indri > Indri indri. The sequence goes on from RJWJ010031523.1 coordinate 9,939, forward strand.
AATCCTCCCTCCTCACCCTCCCAGAGTGCTGGGATTACAGGCCCACAGTGGCTCTTAAAGCTTATGCTAAGACCTGCTGTAGGTTATGTTTACTCACACTCTTTTACCTAAAGCAATCCATTGCAGGCTGAGTAAGAGCAAGACCAGACTGTGTAAGAGTGCGACCCTATCTCTACTAAAAATAGAAACAATTAGCTAGGCAACTAAAAATAGAGACAAAAAACTAGCCAGGTGTGGTGCCCACACGCCTGTAGTCCTAGCTACTTGGGAGGCTGAGGCAGGAGGATTGCTTGAGCCCAGGAGTTTGAGGTTGCTGTGAACTAGACTGACGCCATGGCACTCTAGCCTGGGCAACAGAGCGACACTCTGTCTCAAAAAAAAAAATCCTTTTCCAGGGCAAAGGCATTTGGGGCTGCTCCAAAAGTCCCAGATGCCCTGTTAGAAGGTAGCTCACAAACAATAGCTTACCAGATCCTGTATGCCAATTCTGATGAGTGGTGGGGATTTCAAATTCTTTTTTTAGGCTTTGACAGAATCTAAGATATGACTTGTTTCTCTCATTTTTGGTAGGTGTTACTGTGTTGGATGTACATAAGGTTTTTTGAAATGTTTTCAGTCAAACTGAATTCGTTCCTTTTTCCTTGCAGTGTAAGGCCAGCACTGGTGGGCACCGATCTTCATGTTCATTCTGCAAGTGCCCACGGGAAGGTGAGTGGTAGAAGTGGTAGTGGTTTTTATCTTGTGCGCTGAGCAAAACAAATTTTATGCTTTCCTTGGCTTTAAAGAATTTTCATCCCTAAAAACAAGTTGATCTATAAACCTTTTTAAAGTGCAATTCGATGTCCAATATCGTGCGACCTCTCTTATTAAATGATTTTAGATCTTTGGCTCCTCAGGCTGAAGTGGCTAAGTGGACAGCTGACTAGAGTTCACTAATATTGTTATTTAGAATACATTTAAGGTTGTTAGGTTGAAAAGGAGTATTTATGGCATCAATCTATATGATATTAGTCTGTATGATAGACTTCCCTACCATCCCCCCTCCACTTCTTTGAAGTTATTGGGAATCATTTACATTATCGTTTTCTCATATACAATCTTTGTAAGTATTTCAGGATCTTCAACAGAAAAATATTTGTTAAAATAACAGTAACAATACGAGTAAGAGAAAAAATAGTCAGGATTGAGGGAATGTGTTACTATTTTAGAGGAATAAACCTACCAGCTTCTCAAGCACTTAACTTTGAAGTAAATTTCTATAGGGAAACTTTAGGTAGACAGCCTCGAAGAGTCTATCAAAGGCATCCATAACAACAGTCCTGTAACAATGACTGTTAATATGCTTGTAGTGAGGGCTGTAAGGCAGGTATTCTGAAAATCTTTAGGAGAAGGCTTTGTATGCTTTAGAGATCAAACCAGCATGTAGGGAAGGGAGTAAACAACAGATTTTTACTTGTTGGATCACTTCAGATTAGGCAAAGTTGTGTTTTTTCCCTCAAGAAAGACTTTTTTCTTAAGCTATTCTAACAAATGAATAGATGGTTTATGAAAACCCTTGGGTAACCTACCACTAAGATAGCTGAGACAACCTTAATCTGGAAACATACAAGGCAGGTATTCATAGTCACTTGTCACTGCTATTAAGTAATCTCTATATTGTTCTCATAGAATATCTCTTTTTGAGCCCCATGGCTTTCAGTGAATCCTCCAAGAATGAATTAATTGCAAAAATATGCCCCTAATTACAAAACGAATTATAAATTATCCTGCTCTAGAAGGAGATTGGAAGTGAATCATCTATGTTTTGAAGGACATTTATCCATTATGGTTATTTGCATATAAATGAGCCGTATGCAGGTAGGTCTGTTCCTAGCTTTGCCAGAGAAGTAGGGCCTGTGGTCTTAGAGAATTTGAGACAGCTGTTTTAGTACTATAACACTGGAATAGGCAAGGCTCCTGAACACATGTTAACAAGGGCCATATCTTTATTTTATTCCCAAATATGTTCTTATCATTGGTTATAATAGGTCCAGGGTGTCCTGAAAGATTTGTTACGTTTAAATGTTTAGTAAGTGATAGAAACCTCATGAGATTACATTCTTTAAATGTTTATATAGTTTGTTCTGTGAACTATTTCTTATGTTGTCTCATTAGCCTTGCTTACAGGCTTTTGCCAGGAGCTTTGTAAGAGGACCTTTTTGTAGATACTTCTGAGATAATAGTAAAAGCATTCCAGTGTAAGTATTTGTTGGGAAGTAAAGAGGAATCACAAAAGCAGTGTTTTTTTAATAAAGCCTTCTAGAGATTCTTACTGTTTCTGTTCCCCTAGTGACAGAGACCAAGCAAGAATTAATAACCTACCCTCAGCCTCAGAAAACATTTATACCAGCATCATTGGAAAAACAACCCAGTCAGCCCCCAAGGCCAGCTGATAAGGAACCTGAACCCAGGAAGAGGGAAGAAGGACAAGAACCACGCTTGGGACATCAAAAGAGAGAAGCAGAAAGGTATCAGCCTCCTTCTCGAAGGGAAGGGCTCACTTTCCGAAGAGACCGAGAGAAGGAGCCATGGTCTGGAGAGACGTGCCAGGATGCAGAAAGCAAAAGTAAGTGGTTTGTCAGGGCATATACCAGACTGTGACCACCACAGCTGAAGCATAGATGGCCCGTGTTATGGCTAGGTGCCAGCTGCTTCCCCATACCCTAGTAGAACTGTGTACAGCCTGGTCACAGAGACCATGGCTTTCTTCTGTGGGCCTTACTGTACTAGTTGATGGAATCTACGTGTTCTAAATAGCAAATTGCTATACAAAGGCAGTAAGGCATGATTTTAGATTTCTAAGTTGATAAAAAAATGTGTGCAGGCCAGGCACGGCGGCTCATGCCTGTAATCCTAGCCCTTTAGGGGGCTAAGTCAGGAGGATTGCCTCGGCCAGGAGTTCAAAACCAGCGTGAGCAAGCGGGAGACCCTGTCTCTACAAAAAATAGAAAAATCAGCCAAGTATGGTGGCGCATACCTGTAGTCCCAGCTACTTGGGTGGCTGAGGCAGGAGGATCACTTGAGCCCAGGAGTTTGAGATTGCAGTGTGCTGTGATGAGGCCACTGCTCTCTAGCCTGGGTGACAAAGCCACACCCTGTCTCAAATAAAAAAGAAAGAAAGAAAAGTATGCATTGTTTGTCTAGCATTTCTTTGTAGAACTAGCCTTGCTAGAGCAGAGTAGCATCTGCAGTAAAAAAAAAAAACAACAGGCCCTTTTGTTACAACGGACGGCTCTGTTTAACATCTGTGGCAAACATACCTTGCTCTTGCTATGTGAACCTATCTTGTCCTTCCTCAATAAATTTTGTTTCATGTTTAAAAAAAAAACAGACTTTTGGAACCTCAAAAATTCATCTTTCTCTCTGTTTCCTTGCTCCTCTCTCATTTATGCTCGGTTCATTCAGCAATCATGCTAAAACGCATTTATCGTTCCACTCCACCTGAAGTGATAGTAGAAGTCCTGGAGCCCTATGTTCGCCTTACTACTGCCAATGTCCGTATCATCAAGAATAGAACAGGCCCTATGGGCCACACCTATGGCTTTATTGACCTCGACTCCCATGCGGTAAGTTTCCTTCTCCTGGGAATGGTCTAGGGACAGATGGCTAAAGAACCCTCAAGAAGGTTTGAGGGACTTATTTATCATTTGAATTTTCATGTGCTGCCTGGTATCATAACCCCTCTTGTTCTCTTCCTTTGGGTTTAATGTTCAATTCAGGTGAGGCAACTGCCCTTGAAAGTTAGGATTTGTGTATGGTTTTCCAGGTTCATTTTTGTCTTGTGGCATTTACAGTTTCCGACTTACTTGTACAGAATCTTGGTACTGAATCCCTCAAGATTTTAGTGAATTTTCTGATTTTTTATTTTGCCCAGCCACAGATGGTATTATATTTGATAACACAACATTTTCTATTTTTCTTCCAAGTATTTAATAGATTCTTATGACTTGAATTTTTAGTTGTGGGGCTCTTTTCTGTGGAAATAATGTGACGATAGTAATGAAAATCATTGATACTTCTTAGATTTCATGCTCAAAAGTCACAGGAAACTTTGTAAACTGGATCTGGTGATGATAGTTGTACCAACCTAAAAGAAGAGGATTTGAGGCTGGGTATGGTGGCTCACACTTGTAATCCCTGCAATTTGGGAAGCTAAAAGGAGAGGATTGCTTGAGGGCAGGAGTTCAAGAGCAGCCTGGGCAACACAGCAAGACCCCTGTCTCTAAGAAAATTTAAAAAATTAGCCAGGCTTGGTGGTACACACCTGTAGTCCTAGCTACTCAGGAGGCTGAGGCAGGAGGATCCCTTGGGTCCAAGAGTTCAGTGCTGCAGTGAGCTATGATGAGCCCACTGTACTTCAGCCTGGGCAACAGAGTGAGACCCTTTCTCTTAAAAACAAACAAACAAACAGACAAAAGGATTGGAATTTATAAAATTTATACCAGAAACTAACATCTACTCTGATCACTGTTCCTATCAGTTTTTCATTAAAAGTTGCCTACTTTTGCCAATGTGCTCTTACTGTTAAAGTTATGACCAGAACATAATGTTTAGTAAATTTCTCTTCTGAGAAGGAATGTCCATGTTCAGTTCTTGTTCAGAGAACATGGCCTTTTCTCTCTTTGAGTTCAAGTGTGTTTGGTTCTGTAGGAAGCTCTTCGTGTAGTGAAGATCTTGCAGAACCTTGATCCACCATTTAGCATTGATGGGAAGATGGTAGCTGTAAACCTGGCCACTGGAAAACGAAGGTAAGGCAGAAGAATGCGCTTAAGTCACTTAAGATGGAAGGTAAGGCACTTTTCCTGGCTGGACAGACAGATACTAGGCTAAGTATGGAATGTCCGATTTCCGTAAGTACTAAGTTTGACAGTTGATATCTCTGACATTTCACTTTGACACTTTGTTTGTTTTTTTTTTTAATCGTGAAGGTACATCCTTCAAACACACATCTTGGCTTGTGATTGTCTTTCAGGGTTTTTTTAGAGCAATATTTGTAGAACGATGAATAAGTCAAAAATGTATGTTATTTTTGAAAATGAGTTCCATCATGGAACCAGTGCAGCACAGACAGCTTGAAATATCAATGAAATGTTTAGGAAGCATGTGGTTGGTGAATGCACAGTATGTCAATGGTTTAAGAAGGTCCATTCTGGTGATTTTAATCTTGAAAATGAGCCCTGTGGGTGACCTGAGACCAAGGTGGATAATCATGAGCTGAAAAGCTATAGTAGAAGCAAATCCATCACGACCTACATGTGAATGAATTAGCGGCAAGGTGTGCCATTACTATTTCAACAATATTGGCCTATTTGAAACAAATGGGCAAAGTAAAGAAGCTGGATAGTTGGGTACCACTTGAGTTAAATGAACATCATAAGAGAAATCATCTCGAAGCTTGCCTTTCTTTGTTGTCACGACATAAAGGTGAACCATTTCTACACCATATTTTTACACGTGATGAAAAATGGATTCTTCCTGACAATTGCAAGCATTCAGCATAATGTTTGGATAAAGATGAAGTGCTTCGGCCGGGCGCGGTGGCTCACGCCTGTAATCCTAGCACTCTGGGAGGCCGAGGCGGGCGGATCGCTCTGAGCTCAGGAGTTCGAGACCAGCCTGAGCAAGAGCGAGACCCCGTCTCTACCAAAAAATAGAAAGAAATTAATCGGACAGGTAAAAATATATATAGAAAAAATTAGCCGGGCATGGTGGCGCATGCCTGTAGTCCCAGCTACTCGGGAGGCTGAGACAGTAGGATTGCTCAAGCCCAGGAGTTTGAGGTTGCTGTGAGCTAGGCTGACGCCACGGCACTCGCCCCAGGCAAGAGAGTGAGACTCTGTCTCAAAAAAAAAAAAAAAAGATGAAGTGCTGAAACACAGTCCAAAACTGAATATTCATCAAAAAAAAAGCTAATGGTGTCTGTTTGATGGTCTAGCACTGGTATTATCCACTACAGCTTCGTGAAACCTGGTCGATTGATTACAGCATATGTCTACTGCAACCAACTCAACGAAATAATGAGGATGCTTGCAATTAAGCACCTGAGATTGATCAATAGAGACAAGCCTATCCTTTTTCAAGACCACATGTCATAAAAAACAACACTGCTCAAACTACAGAAACTGGATTTGGAAACTCTATGTCATCTTCTGTATTCACCAGACCTTGCACCAACTGACTATCACTTCTTCCAGGCTTTGGACCACTTCTTGAAAGGAATAATATTCAATTCTCAACAAGCTGTGGAAAATACCTTTCACAATTTCATCACCACTCGCTCTCCAGGCTTCTTCACTGCTGGCATAAACAATCTGTTAAGATGGCAAAACTGTGTTGATCGTTTAGTCACATACTTTGATTAATTGTGCTGCTTCTTTTTTTTTTTTTTTTGAGACAGAGTCTCACTCTGTTGCCCGGGCTAGAGTGCTGTGGCGTCAGCCTAGCTCACAGCAACCTCAGACTCCTGGGCTCAAGTGAACCTCCTGCCTCAGCCTCCCGAGTAGCTGGGACTACAGGCATGTGCCACCATGCCCGGCTAATTTTTTCTATATATTTTTTTTAGTTGTCCAATTAATTTCTTTCTATTTTTAGTAGAGACGGGGTGTCGCTCTTGCTCAAGCTGGTTTCGAACTCCTGAGCTCAAACAGTCCGCCCACCTCGGCCTCCCAGAGTACTAGGATTACAGGCGTGAGCCACCGTGCCCGGCCTGTGCTGCTTCTTGATTGAGATACAGTAAACTAACCTTTTGATTCAAAATCAGACATTTCAGCCGGGCGCGGTGGCTCTCGCCTGTAATCCTAGCACTCTGAGAGGCCAAGGCGGAGGCTCGCTTGAGGTCAAGAGTTCGAGACCAGCCTGAGCAAGAGTGAGACCCCGTCTTCACTAAAAATAGTAAAACTTAGCCAGGTATGGTAGTGCACACCTGTATTCCTAGCTACTTGGGAGGCTGAGGCAGGAGGATCACTTGAGCCCAGGAGTTTGAGGTTGCTGTGAGTGAGGCTGATGCCACGGCACTCTAGACTAGGTGACAGAGTGAGACTCTGTCTCTCTCTCTCTCAAAAAAAAAAAAAAAAAAATCGGACATTTCATATTTAATGACGGAATAGGCGTGATGCCTTCCCAGTATGCTTCGGATATGTGCTTATATATTTTCTTTTAATGAAGCATGCCTTGTTCTGGCTCTAGAATTGTTTTCTTTCTTAAATAATAGTACTAGTTACTATATTCCTTTCCCTTTTGACTCCTTGGTATCTTTGGGTCCCTAATAGCTGAGCCCATGGGTATCACACCTGTAGTCCCAGCTACCCGGGAGCCTGAGGCATCACTCGAGGATCACTGAGGATCACCCAAGGCCAAGAATTTAAGGCTGTAGTGTGTGATTATTGCATGTAGTATGTGAATATCCACTGCACTGCAACCTGTGCAACATAGTGAGACCACATCTTTTTTTTTTTTTTTTTTAAATGACGGTACAGTCTCGGATGTGTAGAAAAACCTACAGACATTCTTACCCCTTGGAATCCTAAGAAAATACTGTCCTGACTTTTTATTCCCCTGACCTTATTCATATCCCCGTAGCACTGGGAAATCTAATTCCTTTTACTCCTTCACTCATCTTGACCCAGGAGTGGTAGCTTAGAAGTGGCTGCATCAGAGAGACAGGCTTACAGATATGGGGCAAATCTTGCTCTAGCACCTTTTGTTTAATAGTTGTTTTGCTCCAGCAGATGGCTTTTTAGGAGTCCTACTGCTCTTCCCCTCTGGAGTATCTGGACCACCCAACCTGCTTGCTGTCTGGGTTGGTTCCTTTCCCTACAAAATAGGGAAAGGAGAGTTTCTCAGTAGGGTCTGTAGGATTAAACATGCCTCAAGTGCCTTTTGGTAGCAGACTTATAATATGCTCTGTTGTTTATTGCAGAAATGATTCTGGGGACCATTCTGACCACATGCATTACTATCAGGTAGGCTCTAATACATGGGGAGTGCTCTGTTAAAATTCTCAGGTGTCTGAATGGATGATCTTGAATTTCCTCCAGTGGGTGACTGTTAGGTGAATGGCTATCAGATAACTCTATAATTTTAACTTGCCTTTCTACGATAGGGTAAAAAATATTTCCGAGATAGGAGAGGAAGTGGCAGAAATTCAGACTGGCCTTCAGATACAAATCGACAAGGGCAACAGTGTAAGTAATCTTTGTTTTATTTCTATTGTTCATTTTTGTTGACTTGCTACTCATTGCTTGAAATCTGTGTGGTCATAAAGTTGGCAAGAGATACTACTGCCTGGGGGTGCTCATCCAGAGTGAGCACCGTCTATAGCCTGTTTGGCTTGGCCACCCTAACTTTTCGGTTGTTCTTGGTCAGTCCCCAGTAGGAGTTTCATTGGACAGGGACTAATATTGGTTCTGGTTTTATTCCCTTTAGCATCATCTGACTGCTACATATATGATTCTGCCACTGGCTACTATTATGACCCCTTGGCAGAGACTTATTATGACCCCAATACCCAGGTGAGTTTTTGACTTTGTTTACTCTGTCAATGATCCTTTTGAGAAAAGCACCCGTAATTTGTTACTTTGAGGATTTTATTCCCTGGATTTTCTGGCTGTTCATTGCATGAAAAGTAAAAAAGTTTAGATCTATGGAATCTGAACTCTTGCCTATATGGAAAATCAGTGCCTTGTGGCATTACAGGTGAGAACAATGCTGCTCTTGGAAAAGTGGACAGTGGGTGGTCTGGATGTGTCCTGGCCCCAAGAATGGGATTTTGGATTGATATGGACTCTTAGGTTTGTGAGTAAAAGAGCCTAAGGGAACCATGCTCCTTAGACCTGGAATTGCTGGGAAAGTGAAACATTCTGCAGACTTACCTGTTTCCAACTGTATCACAGCAAGAAGTCTATGTACCCCAGGACCCTGGGTCACCTGAGGAAGAAGAGATCAAGGAAAAGAAATCTACCAGTCAAGGAAAGTCAAGTAGCAAAAAGGATACATCTAAAAGGGATGGCAAGGAGAAAAAAGACAGAGGAATGACAAGGGTAAGAGAACTCATGTGTCTGCTGTCTTTACCACATAATTACAGATTAAAATATAGGAGTCATGGACAGAGGATATCTAGGTTTGAGGTATTACTTTATTTATTTATTGGTCAAACTTCTGACCTTAAGCA
>RJWJ010031524.1:0-19124 GCA_004363605.1 Indri indri
GTGGCTGTAAATAAAGATGAAGCTTCTATCACTCACCCTCTGCTCACCTCCTGCTGTGTGGCCGGGTTCCTAACAGGCCATGGACCGGTACTGGTTGATGGCCCGTGGGTTGGGGACCACAGCCTTAGGCCACTGAGCCTAGTGGCTCAGCTTGAAGTCAGTCTTATTTCTGGTTTTATTCAATCTTACGCCTGTACCTGAATTCTAGTCTGGGGCTTTTATATTATTCCTGTATCTAAGTGCATATTTTGAACCCTGAACACCATAACAGGCCCTTAACTTGTTTTCTGATGTCAGAGGTCTGCCTTATATTTTACAGCTCTTCTGGGGTTAAAAATTCCGGCCCCTGAACTCCAACACCAGCTTCGTTCCCCTATCACTTGTTGTCAGAACTGTCTTCAGGCAACCCCTCTCCCCCTGTACCATAATTTGTTAAGCCAACCCTCTCAACGGCATCCTTTTCACGGCTACCACCAATGCCCACCTGCCTTCCGCTGTTTGCACTACTGACCCTCCTCATAAGTATCCGTCGTACCACTGACCGAGCTTTCATCCTGACAGTAATGATAAAATTTCCCTGAATTAGGTATTAGTGGATTCATTTAACCTATTTGTGGAAAATTTAAACTCACGAAGTCAATTTATGTCATTGCTTCGTGTGGAAAACTGGTACCTAAATTGGGCGGTATGTGTTTCTCTAGTATTACTTTCAGTAGGCCACCAGCTAAAATAAAGCAGTATCTAGATTGGTAGCAGGTTATAATTGTCCAAAGAAATGATATACATATATTCTGAAATGTAAATTAAACGAGTACTGCATTTAATTCGCTTTTCTTAGCCTCTTCCTCCATAAACTGATGTATAACATCGGCTGGGATTAAGAGGATCTTTGAGAATTTTGTAGATGTTGTGGAAGCAAAGGCTGTCTCTGACATTATGTACATTTTGATATACTAGAGGGGGACAATTAAATATAATAATAAAGTCTTTTAGGTTCTATGGTTGAAGTCTACACAGAGTAGAGGAAAGGCACTGAAGACAGGGGTGGTTAAGTTCTACTTTTGGAGGAGGGAAGTATGGAAAGTTCTATAGGGTAGGTCATTCTTGGTCTTGGCATCAAAAAACAAGAAAAGTTTCCCCAGGTATATGGGGTTAAAGGAAGTATACAGGACAAATGAGGTATTTAGATAGAGTATGCAGCTTGAATAAAGATATGGAGGTTAAGAGCTTGAGGGGCTTTAAGCAATTTGATCTGGCTAAAGCATGTGGTGCAATACGGAGACAGAGAATAATGCTGGAGAGGTAGGCAGGGCCCAGACCCTGGAGACCCTTGAAGGCCACCTGAGGAATCCAGACATTATCCTAAAAGCAGTGAGGAGCCATTGGAGGGGTTTTAAGGTTGGGGGAGGGACAGGGTTACCCAGTGAGATTTTCGTGCTGAGCTCCCCTTGTAAGCAGGGCCAAGGATGAATGTGGGGAGCCAGGACTGGACACAGAGGCCATTTGGGGCAATCTGATGTAGCTCAGATAAGAAAGGAGAGGAGTTAGGCAAAGGGCAAAGAGAGGAGAGGACAGATATGAAATAAGGAGGTAGGATCAATATGACGTGATTACTGATTAGACATTGTAGAAGAAAGGGAGATTTTTGTGCTGAGTGCTAACCTAAGAAAATATAGGAGAAAGATCAGATATTTTGGTGGGGAAAGAGGGAAAATGAAAGTCATCAGGAATTGATATTGAAACGGTTAAGATGGCTCAGTGTATGTGTCTAGAATGAGACGAGGGTCAGGATATAATCATAAGGATCATCTACATTTGAGGCAAAGACAGAAGAAGGAAGTCAGAAAGATAAAAAGAAGTTGATAGAAAGTGTTGTCACAGAAGCCAAAAGGGGAGAGTGGTTCAAGAAAGAAGGTGAGCAAAACACAGAGACTTTTTTTCTTTTTCATCTGGGCTGTGACTAGAAGGAGAGAAAGTAGTTATTATTAATAGAAGGAGACACAGAGTTGTAAGGGATTTTTGTTTTTTTAAGATTTAGTAACTTGTTTATGCAAAATGGAGGAGAAAGAGTCTTTAGAGAAGGAAAGATAAGAAAATAGGAAAAGAGAGACACAGAATAACCAACTGAGAAAGGTTCCACAGAAAATGGAAGGAGTGTGGAATAACGTAGCTGTGAGTGACGGACTGAGAGACAGGGACTCACTGAAGTATAGGTGTAATGGGAGTTAAATGATAGAGCAGGGAGAATAGAGGTTTGGGTCATGTTTCCAATCAATTTTAAATTTCTGGTGAAGAATAGTTCTGGATAACGGACTAGGATGTGGCACAGAATGGGATGCCAAAGACTGCAGATGAAGTTTGCTGGAGTCAGGAAAATCAGGGAAGTCAAACCAGAAACTTCGGATGTGGTAATCTCATTATGTGGAAATAAGCTCACGATGGTGACAAGAGTTGGGATCGCTTTGTTTCAACTCAGAACTGCCAAGGATTCCCTAGAAGTGCCCTGTTTTTGTTTTCATTTTGTTTTTTTTTCTGGTGACCTACAAACTGGGAACTGGCTTGAAATAAATTGATGCTAATTGGATGTAGTCTGCCTAAGTTAGGCAGCTAGCTTCATTCCCAGGCTATAATGGTGTTTGCAGTGAAAGTCAGAGGACTCTACATATAGTCATCATTGCTAAAGGTAACAACAGAGGATGAAAATGATATGCTTTTATATCAAAAACTATCTAAGATGTATTTTTGTCATGGGAATGTTTCACTTATTTTATTAGACTGAGATGAGTAGTCTGTTTCCTAAAGATACTGTGTGTACCATTTCTCTTTTTAGCATTCCAATGTGTTTGTTGGTTAACCAGCATCTTAGTCTTCTAGCAAGAAAGTTTCCAGAAACTAAATTTGTTAAAGCCATCGTGAATAGCTGTATTCAACACTACCATGACAATTGTTTGCCAACAATTTTTGTTTATAAAAATGGTCAGATAGAAGGCAAGTTCATTGGAATTATAGAATGTGGAGGGATAAATCTCAAGCTAGAAGGTAATGATGTTATTTTCAAATTTTGATTATAAAAATAATGGGTGAAAACTTCCATAAATTAACAAGTATCATGGAGGTTTATTTCCTTAATACATTATGTTTTTTTCCTTGCGTCTACTCTCTTCTTATATGCCTCCAGATTAATTTTCCTACAGTAATACTCTTAAAACACCTTTTGCTTAAAATCGTTTATAGTCCCTTAATTTATAATTAAAGGGGAAGCAGAAAGTAAAAATTTTGAAAAATTTCAACATGGCCATGTAAGGAATGAAAAGGCATGTTCAGGAGAGAATACTAAAGGTGTGGCCAAGTGACTGTTTGCCAAAGAGATTAATGGGTAGAAGAAAGCCAGGTTCTATTCATAAAACCAACAGGAGAATGACCCCAAAGGCATTTCAGAGATATTTGAGGCAAACTAGGACCTTGAGGGTGAAGTTTCCAGGGAGGTGCCTATGGGACCTCAGCATTTGCTGCCCTGTGCTACCTTAGGACTCTGCTCCCCGCATTTCAGCACAGCACTCCTTGGACACTCCAGCCATGGCTCAGGTAGGCCCAGATGCAGCTTGATCTGCCACTTTGGAAGGTATAAGCAATAAACTTTGGCAGTGTCCATATGGGGTACTAATTCTGTAGCTGGGAAGAATGCAAGAGCTGTGAGGTCATGGTGGCCTCCACCTAGATTTCAAAGGATGCTGCCAACAGCCTAGAGGCCCAGGCAGAGACTTTCACAAGGGTGGAACCACCGCAGAGAGTCCCCACTAGGGTAATGCCTAGTGGAACTACAGGAGCCCCTGAGACTCCAGAACTGTAGGGCTACCAGTGTGCAACTCCAGCCTGGGAAAACTGTAGACACAAAACTCTAACCTGTGAGAGCTGCTGTGTAGACTGGGCCCAGCAAAGCCATAGGAGCAAGGCTGGGGCCCAACTTTTACACCAGTGTGCCCAGGATGCAGGACGTGGAATCAAAGGAGATTATTCTCCAGATTTAGGACTTAAGGTTGTTTTCCTCATTCAGTTTTGGACTTACTTGGGACCAATTACCCTTTTCTTCTTGCCTATTTCTCCCTTTTGGAATGGGAATGTCTATCCTATGACTGTCTCATCATTGTATTTTGGAATTAGATGACTTGTTTAATTTCATAGGCTCATAGCTGGAGGGAAATTTGCCTCAGTATGAATTCTGCTCTGAGTCTCGCCAACATCTGATTTAGATAAGACTTTGGACTTTGTACTTTTGAGTTGATGCTGGAACAAGTTAAGACTTTTGGGACTATTGGGATGGAATGAGTATATTTTGCATGTGAGAAGGACATGAAATTTGGGGGCCAGGGAAGAATGCTGTGGTTTAAATGTGTCCTCCAAAGTTCATGTGTTAGAAACTTAATCCCCAATGCAACTGTGTTGAGAGGTGGGGTCCTGAGGATTCTGCCCCCTGAATGGATTGTCACTATGGCAGAAGTGGGTTCATTATCTCGAGAGTGGGTTTGTTTTAAAAGCAAGTTCAGCCCTCTCTTGCTCATCTTCTCTCACCCTCTCAAATCCCACCATGGAATGATACAGCAGGCATGTCCTCACCAAATGCAGCCCCTGCAACCTTGGACTTTCCAGCCTCCAGAACTGTAAGAAATAACTCTCTATTCTTTATAAATCACCCAGTCTCAGGTATTCTATTTTAGCAGCACAACACAAACGAAGTCACATTGTAATAGTAATTTCTCCCTTTAAGTATACCTTTGCTGTATCCATTGTGTATTTTGACACCGTAGTACTTTCATTGTCGTCCAGTTCTGAATATATCATTTCCGTGTTAATTTTATTATAGTCACCTTCTGTTTCATATAGATGAGAAATTCTCCTTTTCATTTTTCCAAGATTTATATCTGACTTGATGATGGGTTATATATTGCAGAACTTGAATGGAAGCTAGCAGAAGTTGGAGCAATACAGACTGATTTGGAAGAAAACCCCAAAAAAGACATTGTAGATATGATGGTATCTTCAATTAGAAACACTTCTATTTATGACGACAGTAATAGTTCCGACAGTGATAATGATACCAAATAGAGAGAAATATTGAATAAATAGCTTTTAAAGTATATATATACTGAATGTTTTATTTACTACTGCCTTTATAATCAGATATCAGAAAAATTTACAAGTCAATTTATTTTATTTCTATTTTTGTATTAGAATTATAGCTTATATATCATTTCAAAAATTTTCAGGTATTTCAGAATATTCATTGCCTCTGAGAAAGTCAGAATTTGTATTAAACCCTTATTATTTTTCTGTGGCTTATCCTTTTTCTGACCCATGTTGGACAAAACACAAATATTACAAGTCCTGTCGCCCACTCACTTTCAAAGACGCCTATGCATGAAAATAATGAAAGAGAACCATGAAGTTTCATTTACGTCAACACATTTTAATGTCTATTATTTCAGAGCCTTGAGTGAAAACTTTAAAATTTATGACTATATACTTTTTCTTTGAAATCTGTTACCTACTAAAAATATTAACCATTTAATAACATAATTTATAGATTCTGAAAAGTACATAAGAAACATCCCCATTCACTATTATTGTTTCGAACAGTTCTGTTATTAAGTTAGAAAATTACTAAGCATTCTCACTAATAGTTAAACTATAGAATCATTAGGACAGTATGACATGTAAGTTTCTAAATCCTGAGAAAGAGAGGTGAGAAAAATATGCCACGGGACTACCCATGTTTTAATAGTAATCACAAAAGAATTCAACGAGAGAAAATGTACAATATTAGCACACTGCAAAAGACCTGCAGGATGTTTTATCTTGGCATAATAATGAACACCACTTTTAGAAGAAAGGTTGGTAAATCCAGCACTTAATAGTTCAATAACAGATTTTATTTTTCTGCTTTGTTTGTATTGATGTCCCATGATTCTGATTATGGATGTTCACTGACGTTTGTGAGTGAATCTAGACTAAGTTTAAATGCCTAGATTATAAAAATAAATTGGTAAGAATGGAGGCAGTTTAACATGCAGTCAAGAAAGAGCTCTTTGTTGCTATTAGTGGGAGGTTAAGGGTCTTAGAGGCTGCAGAGAACCATGAAGTGGAAGGAAAGTTAAATGCAGATTTGAGTAAGGTAATGAGAATTTATTTCACCAGATAAGGTAAAATCAAGTGATCTAATTTTGGAAAAGATTAAAAAAAACCCTTTCTTCTGAGATAGCAAACAAGGGTTTATGAAAACACACATCTTGGGACTGGAGGGAAGGAAACTTAAGAGAGGACACATACAGTAGTCTTTATTATAGCATTATGCACACATGTTGGAGAAGTAATTACCTAGTTATGGCAATTAAGAGCAACTCCTGAACCTATTAAGAAATGGATGGATAAATTCCTATTCAGGATAAATCAGTTGTGGAAATGAAAGGAAGAACCTTATTATCATAAAGTTACCATGTAACTCTATGCCATCTAATGCATATAAATATGAACATTATTCTCCCCTCCAATTAAAACCAAATGCAAAATGTCCCCCTAAATGTAATCTTCTTTTGTAAAATAAATATATATTATATTTAACTATTTTTTTAAGTTAAACAGAGGGAATACTATTAATACACATTGTATGCCTGTATCAAAACATCACATGTACCCTATAAACATATACAACTATTATGTACCCATAATAATTACAAGTACATTTAAAATAAAAAATTAACAGAGGAATTACTAGTAGTATTTAGGAGAACTAAAAAAAGGTACATATTTCTATTTTAAATCTTAACTCAGATCCACCAGGTGGCAGTAAGTGGGTTTATCCACAAACACAATTCCGAGGACTTTAATATTTGTAAAAATCATAAAATTATACCATGTTAGAACTGGCTGGTTGTGATTACAGCCCCACTCTTGCAAAGTGCACACACATGTGCTTCCAGCAAGGACTCAGGCCTACCAACACGGGCACTACGACTTCCACGCACTGCTTCATTTGTACATTTGCATTTAAGAAGGGTATAAATATTTGTCAGAGTGTGGGAAAATTATTTGATATGTAATATTGTTCCCCATTTTACTCAATGAATTTTTTATTCAATGGGGTACAAACTTAAAGGTTTTTTTAAAAAAATTGCCAATATTCAACCATTTTTGACCTACAAAACAGATATTTCATCCTATTTGTCTATTCCCTCCACCTGTGCTCTGTTGAAACTCGCATCCCTACTTTATACTGCCTTGTCAAAATGTGGCCCCTAGACTCGGCAGCATTCCCAGAAATGCAGAATCTCTAGCCCCATCCCAGACTAATTGAACCAGAATTTTCTTTTTAATGAGATCCCCAGGTGATTGATATGTACATTAAAATCTGAGAGGCAGTAAGCAGCAGATCTGTTAAAGAAGGCTTGCACACTTTCTTGAACCCTTCCGCCACACTCCAGGTAATTACGTCTGTCTAGTTTAAAACTCTAGTCTCAGTTCCAAGCCAAATATTCTCTGGCTGAACTTGTGACTTAAGGAACTTTGAAGATGGAAAGTTGGGTTTGTTTTTAACCAGTCTTTTCCCTCTCCTTTGCCCAGCCCTCTGGTGTTGGGGACTGGGAGCGAGAAGGGGATGAAAGGGATGAGTTTCTTGTAACCGTACAACCCATATTGCATCCAGATATTCACTCTTCAGCGGGGCACACTGAGTTTTCCTACAAACTCTGAGGCAGCCTCCCTGCTTTGATAGTTCCTCACTTGACATGGAGATGAATTAGTTTTACTTAGTTCTCTCTCTTCTCCTGTAGCTCCCTCTCCCAGAAGTAAACCCAGCCTCTTGCTGCTAGAATTTCTTTCCCCCTTCGGTGTCAAGATGGCTGAGACCTGGACAGCACTTTCTACACGGCATCAATCGACCCATGAGAAATTTACACATCCGTGGCATCCTTGCTGTATCGAATGGTAGAAATGCAGATTGCTTTACTTTAGCCCATTCCTGGCTATTTCTAAGTCTCTCTCTCCTGTTCAGGTAGGTACAGGGCCGTATCAACAAGTCTGCAGGTGAATGAGATGCCATTCTCCCCTTCTTACAGTCACTTCTGGTTTCTCTAGCTGAGTCTATTGGAGCCTTGTTCACTTAACTTGAGGTGAGGTGGGGCATAAAAAGGAAAGGAAAATCCGCTGTAGTCTCCAGGAATCTAGTAAGACATGGCTTCAATGATTCTCTCATGTTCCTTCTCTTCCCAAGTATTGTGCTTATATGGCCTGAGAATAGGGAGTTGGAGGTTTTGTAATTACCTCCATTTTACAGACAAGGAAATGAAAGAACAGAGAAATAACCTACTCAAGGTCATGCATAATTAGTGGTGGAGCTGTGATTTCAATCCAGGCAGTTTAGTTCCTGATTCTGTGCTCTTAACCACTATGCTATATTGACTGCATCAAGGTATCACCTGAGGGAAATCAGTTGAGAAGGGAGTTGGAAATACTCAGTTTAAATGAGATCAAGGCACTGAAGAAATGAACAGAGTATCTGAAACTGTGTTTAAGGCTGGGGGACATAAATTTAGCATCTATGAAACTATGAGGCAGGATTTTTGTTTTATGGGAATGTGGAATCTCAGAAGTTGGAAAAGATATAAGAAATACGCAACAGTTTTTTTCTTGGAGAGAATATGGAAGAAAGAAGTTGTGAACTGAAACATGGGAAATGTTCAAGCAGTGGCAGAGGACAGAGCAGAAAAACGGGATTATCAACAGGTCTTGGTAAATAATTACAGAAAGTGAGAGACGGAGGACTCAAAGATGAACATGGCTTGATCTTGGTGACTAAGAGGACAATGAAACCATTAAAAAGGGCAAAGGTATTTTTGAAGATATATGTTATAGATGATGGGTAATAGGAAGAGGGATCGTGTCTCTAGAATAAAATCAAACATCCATCCTAGGAAAAGCACTGAAACCCTCTTAACTGGCTACAATCTACCTTACCAGTGTATCAATCTTGCCTCCTCTCTTGCTACTTACCAGTGTCAGCTAGGACTCTTGATTGCATGTGACAGAAAACCTCTTACTGGTTTAAGCAATAAAAGAAACAGACACAAGAATTTATTGACTGGTGTAACTGAAGGTTCCAGAGACATCTAGTCCACATTGGTTTCAGAGTATCAAACATATCTCTAGGCCAAATCTCCATCTTCGAATCTGCTTTTTTTCACGTTGCCTTCTTTCTCAGAATTCATGCATGAAAATATGGCCCCAGGTTTCCATTCTTCCAGGTTTAAATCCATTGCAAAAGACGTAGTACCTTTCTTGGTAACTGCAGCTTACGACAGAGGATTCACTCAAATATGCCTTCCCCCTGGTGTCCTGCCCAGACCATATGGACCGAGTGGAGAAAGGAACGGTTCTTCAAAGGAAATTATCAGAATGGGAAATGAATGCTGAACAGGCAAAAATATCTACTAAAATCCCTTCTGCTGTATGAGGAAGTAAATTAACAAATCATGCTTTCCCACTCCCGACAGAAAAAATCCTCAAATGGAGGATCAGGGATCTGAATAAGTCCCTCAATTTTGACGTTTTTCTGAGTATACAGTAAGAATTTAAAATGTTTACTGACGTGAATGTTACCTTGAAGGGAGGGTTTTATAGCCAAAACAGTAAAATGTATTTTTTGAAACAAGAAGACTTCTATTTCAAACGCAAAGAACAATCATTAAACGTAGAAATCACTAGCTGAAATCTGCTTTCTCATGAGGACCAAGTGTGTCTTAACACATCAAGGGAAGTAATTTTCCCCCAGGGATAAGCAATTAGTAATCACACGTTGTTCTAAAGAGGGAACTCGTGCAAATTAGGGTACTGGTTTATCCCCATTGCTTCATTCCCCACTTTCCATTATCATACTGTTCCATGGCGTTTCACATCATAAAAGGCCGGGTGGGGGGGACTCCAAAAGAGCAAACACCGCCTGATCCCTTTTTGCCTCCCTCCTCCAGCCGAGGGCGCAAGTCCTGTCTACCTAGGCCCACTCGCCTATAAGCGACCCAAGCCGCGCTCCTCCAGGAGATGGGAAAACATGTCACTGGCGGTCCTTGCACCTTCGCAACTCCCCTCTCCTAACCCCAGGTGAGAAAACGTGAGTGATACCACTGGGGGAAAAAGAAGCCTTCCAACACTAACACACGAAAAATCCAACCTGGCGTCGGCAAAGTGTTTTTCTTTGCAAGGGAGAAAGGGTCCCCTTTCTGCCCCCCGGATTCCTCATCCGGTAGGAAGCTCTTCCTCCTCCTCCTCGCCCCCGGCCTCCAGGGTGAAAGCCAAAGAGCCTCCCGGATCTAACGCTAACGCTCCCTGGACCGGCCGCACCCTCCACCCGACCAGGCCCCGCCTCCCGGCTGTCTAGTAACCGGAGCCCTCCCGGCCGGCGCAGGGAAGGGGGCGCCGGGTGAGCCCGGCTTCCCTCGGCGCCCGGCGGCGGTGGCGGAACGCGCAGACGCGCGGCCTGAGGGAGCGGGAGACTCGGGCGCCCGGGATCCCCTGGCGCGGCTCGGCGCTGCCTAACGGGGCAAGTCGCATGCGCACCGAGACGCGCCGGGGAAAGGGAGAGTGAGGGGAGGGGCGAGCGCGGAGCCTCCACCGGCCGCCGGAGTCCGCGGGGTCACTGACGACGCATGCGCCGGGAGGGAGCGCAATCACGGACTCCGCTTGCGGCTACCGGTTTAAAAAAGGAAACCCCGGAGAGCGAGAGCGCGAAGGAAATCTGTCCGCTGCCGCCGCGAGCGCGCTCCCGGTGAGTGGCGCCCCACCGGGTGGGCCCGGGGCCTGACGTCCGCCGGTTGGCTTGCTTCGGCGGCGCATGCGTGCTCTCGGCGCTGGTAGAGGAGGGGAAGGGAAGGGAGGGGGAGGAGGAGCGGGCGACTGTAGCGGTGAATTTTTGGGGGGGTGGGTGGGGGGTGCCACTCAGAGCCCCAGGTGCTGCTGGCGGTGGGAGCCGCGGTGTCTCCTGGACGCAGCTGGGTTAGTGGCTCCAAGTCCCCGCAGCCAGAGTACTGGTTGGGGGAGGGAAGAAGCCGGAGCAGCCGCAAGCCACACGGTGAGGGCGCGGGGAAGGGGAGGGAGCGGGGGGCGGCGTGTGTGGGGCCGGGGGGCGGCGGCCAAGGGTGGGGAAGGCGGGAGCTGAAGCCCAAGTTTTGCGTCTCGCTTTTATGTGTCTTTTCCCGGGACTTGGGGCGGAGGCCCGCCCTGGCCGAGAGGCCCTCTGGGGCAGCTGGGGTTACCTGCGGGGCAGGGGCGGGATTGGGGTGCACGACCGGGCCGGGTGGCCTGAGGGCTCCCGGGGCTGCGGCCGATTCCAGCGGCTAGGTGACTGGAAAAGCCGGGGACCGGGTGCCAAGAGGGCTTTCGCTGGGGACCCGCTAGGCCTTGTGACCCACTTTATTCCTGTCACCACTCGGGCACGTTTGGAGCGGTGCCCAATGGGGCGCCAGGGCGGCCAGGTCCTCCGGGGAACCCCCGCCCTCCCGACGCCCGGCCCGCGCTCTGCGGTCTGCAGTCCGAGCGGCCGCCGCCGCCGCCCGTGGGCTGGTTCCGTTAGTGGTCGTGGTTCCGGGGCTCGGGCACTGGGGAGCGCGCGGTTCCGAGCGCCCGACTCCTGCAGCGGCGCCGGTTCCGCTCCTTCCTCGACCCGCGCCTCCCGCCCGCGGTCACTCCGCTGGCGTTTCTAGATCCCTTTCCGCTTGCGAAGCCAGGTTTTCCGCATGAAGCTGAGAGGTGGTCCTGGCCCCGGGAGATTAATTGCCAACACGTAGCGCCATAGTTGATGTTCTTGAGTGTTTTTAGCTGGTGTAGAAGTCGTCCTGTTGAAAGTAGTGAGCAGAATTCTAAGAGGTAAAAGCCTCGGCCTCACCTGGCAGATGAAAGATTAAATCAGGCTGTGGTTTCTCTTGCTATTAAGTAGCATGCTATGTATGACTTTAAGGCTTTCTAGCCTTCTTCTAAAACAAAAAACAAACAAAAACAAAAAAAACCCAAAATGTTTTCTTTTGCAGTGAAAGAAAAGCACAAGAAGTAAAGAAACTTTTACAGTCGTTTTGACTATTACGCTGATTCCCAAAATCAAAGTAAAGGTAATTTCACCAGAAGTCTGCGTTCCAATTTGTAGCTTGATTTTAAATGATCAGAGGAGAAAATTGTGGAATATGTCGCTCTCTACCTGCTTGAAAAATAAGCATTCTTAAAAGGATGTAATTTAGATAATGAGTTACTTTCTCTGAAACTTACCCCTCGGGACACCTCAAATCTGGTTTGTTTTAAAATCTTGTTGGGAGAAGGAAACTAATTCTAGTGTTAAGTAGTTGACTAAACAGAATGTCTTTAAAGGTTAGCCTGAAGAAGGTAGACTGAAAATGTGGTAGAACTAGTCAGGATCAGCTATGAAAAAAGAATGAGGAAGCTCTGTTGTGTACTGACATGGAAAGATCTCAAAAATTTGTTACTAAGTGGAAAAAAAAAAAAAAAAAACAAGGTGTAGGACAGAGAAAGAATAGTGTGCTATTTTTTGTGTTAAGGGGTGTGTATGTAATTAAACGTGTTTGCTTTTCTGTGTATAAAACTGGGAGGATACTGGAAAACTAATAACTGGGGAAGGAGGGAGAAGTTAATATGATGAGGTAAGGGTGCGAAGTGAGATGTACTATGTGTATGTCTTCATATTTTTTATTTTTTTGTGACTATGTTATGGGTTTATAAACCAGATTAAACAAAAATCCTCCTCCCCAAAATAATTTGTGTGCTTTTTGGTTGCCTAATTTCTGTGATTTTGGCCATTTTCAATATGATTTCTCTGAATACTTTTTAGAAAAATGAACTAAAAAGAAAGTTTAGGATAAATTTGGCTATTTATACTTCAATTTTTAAGATGCTGTTGTCACAGACAAATTTATCTTTTAAAGATGTTTAGTTATATTTTGCCTTGCTCTAATATAGGGTGTCCCAAAAGTCTCCATGCAAAGGAAAAATTTGTAATGAATATTTTGTGAATAAAGGTACATTTAGCTACAATTTCCCATTTCCTTATGTATGGTGACTTTTGGAACACCCTGTGTATAATGACATGGTTTACATTTGGCATTGTGGCTGTATTATTTTGCTTTTAGAGTATAGTTTGTGTCCTCCCTTCCTCTTTTTCCAGGAGTCATAGGTGTATATGATTTTACTTCCATTAATCTCAAAATTTCATGACAAACAGTTGGAGAATATGGACATTCCGTTAAAATGATAGTACACTTGATTGTCTGGGTTAGTTTGCTTTTCAGGTTGAGAAACTTTTCTTAAGGAAATAAGACATGAACCCCAGTGAAATGTAAATTGTGTGTGTGTATGGTTATTTCTTATGAAAAAATAAAACTGAGAAGCAGTGTTCTGTGGGTGCAAAAAATCTAATTTTTTATGGCTATGGATGTTTGTAAACCTTTTTAATGAAGCTAAGAGTGAAAGGAGGATTGTTAAGAGTAGATGCAATTTTGAGGGGGGCGGATTTCTCAAACTCCCTCTGCTGACTAATATCATAGAATCAAAGTAGGGTAGTGGGTAGCAGTTGCTGTGGGCATTTTTGGTAACATTACCAGTATTACTTTTTATTTTCGTAGGGTACGATAATTATTTCTGTTTGATATGTAGGTTTCTGTTATCCAAACTTGTGCAAAATGGTACTTATTTTTCATTTGAACTGTGTGGGCCTATTCAATCTTTTTAAAAAGTGGAATCACATTTCAAAATTTTATTTACTTTTTTTTTTAATTAAAGAAGTAAATTGATACTCTTGAGAAGTTAAAACAACACAGTGCAAACATAAGGGACCGCCCCATTGCATACTTCCACTTCTAGTTCACATCCCTTCCCAGAGATAGCATAGCCACTGTTAACACGGTATCCTTTTAAGTGTCGAGAACTGAATCATCTTGAATGAGCATCTGCCCCTGCCAATTTGCTTTTACCATGGGCTCTGTTATTACCTGCAGAGCAGGGAAATTACCTGGAGTGTGTCAGAAAGTTAACAGCTGATGTACACCTTAGGACATACTCATCTTTTTACCAGTGAGGGGCCAGTTGGTGTGGAAGCGTTTGCAGAGTCTGCAGGAAGGTCGTGCTGATGTGAGCTTTATCTGATATAGATTGAATTCACCATAAAGTCCATGAATTCTATAGGACTCTTTAGAGTCCAAATTCTAGAGTTTTCTTTGGCTTTTGACCGGATCAGCGGCTCATGGGTTTATACTTTGAGTTTTTTCTCCTGTACTTGCAGACCACTAGTAAAACCTAGATTACATCAGCCTCTTCAGGTCCTCCAAAGTGAACCTAAGTAGACTCTGTCCTCAAGTAAGGGACACTGACTTACTTGGATAAAATCCAGCTTTCAAAGGGCAAAGGGGAGAAGAGGCTCTTTGATCTGGTTTGTGCTTAACGGACAGCAGACAGGTAGTTTGCACTGCCACTCTGCTCTAATAGCTCCAGGGCGTTGTTTGTTTGTTTTAAACCAAGCTACGGAGAATTACTGAGTCTTAATTCTTTTTAGGTAATGAGAGTTTGCAGAGGAGTATTAATCGATACTGTCCACTATGTGAGGTACACAGGAAAGAGGCAGTACAAGTGACTGCCCTCAGTAGGTTTGAGATCTAGTATGGTTAAAAGAGCATCTACATACTGCGTATAACACAAGATGGAACATGACAGGTTCTAGAAGAAAAATATATGTAAGGTTTGTAAGGATGACACATTTTCCAGCTTTTTTTGGAGGGGAACATGGGATTTTGAGGAAGAATATGTATCTCAGCCTTTTAATTAGTTAAAGGATAGAACAAACTTAGATCTTAGCTCTTAATGTATGGATTTAAGTTGCATCCTTATAGCAGGTATCTGTGAGACTGATAACTTTTTTTTCTTTTTTTTAATTTTTATTTAACTCCACCCAACCCTTTTCCCTAACCTGATAGCTATTTTAATACTTTTGTTTTTTAAGCTTTCCCACTGGAAAGAGCCATTTGCTTTTTAGTTAAAATATAACCTCTACAATCTTTAGATTTCAGGATTGCTGGAAATATTAAATTAGGCAATTTTATTCTATTAATTGTTTTTTTTTGTTTGTTTTTGTTTTTTTGAGACAGAGTCTCACTCTCTTGCCTGGGCTAGAGTACCGTGGCGTCAGCCTAGCTCACAGCAACCTCAAACTCCTGGGCTCAAGCGATCCTCCTGCCTCAGCCTCCCGAGTAGCTGGGACTACAGGCACACGCCACCACGCCCGGCTAATTTTTTTTTTTATATATTTTTAGCTGTCCAAGTAATTTCTTTCGACTTTTTGGTAGAGACAGGGTCTCGCTCTTGCTCAGGCTGGTCTCAAACTCCTGAGGTCAAACGATCCACCCGCCTTACCCTTGCAGAGTGCCAGGATTACAGGCGTGAGGCACCGTGCCCGGCCCAGTTAATTGTTATCTACCATCAGTTACATCAGGCAGTATTAGTAATTAAAAGAAAGTTGTTTCATCCTATCCCATTCTTTCCTCAAAGCACATATTTAATGTCGCCTCGCCCCCGCATTTTTACTTCCAGTGCTGTGTCAAATATTTATTTGCTATGAATGTTTTAATAAAAAAATTGTGGGGGAGTCACTCAGAGTTTCACACTGTAGCAAACTACCTTTTATTGTTTGTGTCTCTTTCCTTACACTTCTTTGCATCTGCATAAAGTAAAATATTTTAAGTGTATTTTTTGTACTCATTACACCAGTGGATGTTGCATTTTCTCCTTTTTGAATCTAAAATTTTGGATGGAATTGTATGAATCATTTATAGAACACTTCTAAGTGTCAGAGCAATTTAATTCTTACTAATTGACTATAATTATATAGTGGCATTTGTATTTATAGGTAGCTTTACAACCGCTTGGCTTGTTGTTAGCCTTGTTAGGTGTAACTTCCGTCATTTAGGTGGCTAAAGAGATTCCTGTTTTTCTTCATGTTTTTGATTATGTAAATGTTAAATTAAAATTCATTCTCATAAACATAGTCTCAACTCTGAATTACTTTAGTTGTATATTTCACAAAGATGCAATTCTGCTTATTTTAAATGTTAGAAGTCTACAGGGAGAAAACACTTGTAAAAAAATGAATTTTCATGGATTGCTTTGACTTACAGTATACTGTTTTGGATATTTTTTGTTTTTCAGAAATATTTTATTTTCATATTTATGTTAATAATGACACATTAAGACAAACATTTTCATCTTTTTCAAACAGTTCACATTCAGTACTTACATTTTTAATTCTCATCTCAAATAGTGGAAAATGAAACTACAGATTGATTCATGTTCCAAGATTTTTGTATTATTTTTTTTTTTAAACACAAATAGGGGTTGTACCAATGAGGGTTAAACCATGTGCCTAGATAAGAATTTATCATTTGTGTTAAAATATGGTTTAATGTAAATAGTCGCCTTTTTCTTTCTTAATCTCTTCCCCCCCCCCCAGTTATAAAAATAGCACATCCCTAGTGTCAAAAATGTGGGAAACACTAAAAAAGCATAGATTAAATTTTTAAACTATCATTGGAAATCTCACCACCAAGAGATGCTGTTGTTAATTTTCTGGAATGTCTTCTTCCTGCATTTTGTTTAGCCATTACTTAAATATATGTAGACTTACAGATACATGATGTTAGGGGCTCATAATGCATCCATGGTAGTGCAGACGGTTCTATTCACTTGACAGTAAACAATCAACATTTTTATGTCAGTATTTTTCTACTACATGATTATTTTTATTAGCTACATGGTATTCTCATCTGTGTATTTGTGGGATAATTTACTTATCAGTCTTTTTCTGTTGGATGCTTGTTTTTAGGTTTTAAAATAATAAATAATGCTGCCACTTTCAGAAGTGATAGGTGGAGTTGATTCTCCAAAAAATTTTCATAGGGCAGCCTTCAGAAGAATTAAAATTCAAAGAGCATGATACTGAATTTGTATTGATAACCAGATGAAACAGAAACTTTGTGCTTTTTGTTGGAAAAAATAGACCATAAGTATACAATAAATTAATGATCCATAATGAATTCAAGATTTCTATGATTGTATGTTTTCTTTCTAAAGTGTGTTTTACTTTGAATTGTATTAAATTAACTTTGCAATCTCAAGAGCGTGAATCATTTCGATAGCGATGCTCTTCTAAGGCTTCGATATCCAAGCCTTCTAAGTAGCACGGGAATCTGTGAACTAGTCTGCATGCACGATTAAAATTTGAGTTGTAACCTTTTTCTTTTACAGTGGTCTAAGTTCAGAGTTTTTAAAATTGTTCCCCAAATGGCAAGTCTAAATACCAAAAAATAGTTGTCACCCCCAAAACTGACCTTAGCTTAATATAGGATTTCTGTGAAATTTCATTGAGCTCTTTGGCACACAATATTAATGTGTGCTGCATCCTCCAGTTTAAATTGGGGAGAAAAACTGTTAAACTGTTTTCAAGAGAAAATAGATATGATCTTGAAGTTTATTGTAATACGTAGTTTTAATGTGTTATTGGAAGTTATACATTTTCTCATGTTTTTGTGAATATTTTTGATAGTGACTGCCTTTTACTTTTTATGCTTTTGTCAGGAAACTAGACTTTTTTTTAGATGTTTACTATTTTCTCTATTTATTCTCAGTGACATGACCAGATTGTTAAAATATCTGTTTTTATTCTGTGTACAGCTTTTTCTTCTTTGTTACCTGAAACTTAATAGCAAAGATAGCAAAGTACGTTAACGAGGCCATATGCTTGCTTATATTTGTAGCATGGTATAGTGATTAAGAATGTTGGGCTCTGTGCTAGTCTGCTTGGCATTCAAATCCTGGCTCTGCCACTAACTGGCTGTGTGACCTTGGACAAATTACATTACCTCGTGGTACCTCAATTTCTTACCTATAAAATGGAGATAATACTAATTCATAGTATTATGTGAGGATTAAATGAGGCAATACGTGCATATTTTTAATACGTAGAGAAACAAGTATTTATCACATAGTTAAGTGTTCAGTAGACATTAGTAATTATTATTCCTGTTTTGTTACTTTCATAGTGTGTGCCAAAGATGGCTTTTTTTTGCTCCAAATTTAAATGTATTTTAAAAACTTGCTAGTTTTATATTTATATAAGAGCTTGGGAGAACGTGACCTTTTTGTGTAACTTAGAATAATAAAAAAGTTACTAGAACATGTTTCCTGGTTGCTTGGTGTTATATATTTCTTTGAAAGCCCTTTGCCAAGTAAAGTTTTCAGCTACGAAACTGATGACTGGTTTTCTTCTATGTTTAATATTTAAATTTTAGTTGAAGAAGTATTAGACATTATTTAGAGAAAAAAACACAGAATAAGAAAGTTAGTACAAATTTTATTTTGCAACTTTAACTGATCATGTAGTTAAATAGAAATGTCACACGCTTTTATTAGAAACAGGAAGACAAATGAAAGAAATATTAGTCAGTGAAAAAGCTGTTTCTGACTCTTGAGAATTTTTGTCTCTGTTAGAAATGATATATTTGTAATTATAAAGCTGCCTTAGCAGAGTTTACTGTGTGAAATAAGTTTATATTGTTTAGCTTCTTTTTAGACTTGATCGTATTCTGTAAATCTGTTGGAGTTGATGATTATTAAAATTTATAATACTGAATCTTTTGAAAATAGTTTTGTGGTTTTTGTAGAAGTGAGTCATGCTCATCGAAAAGAGTTAAAGTACCAAAAACTGTAAAGAAAATCTATGATGCAAAAAATCACCTCAAATTTCAGGGATAAACCCTGTTGATATTTTTTCCAGCATTTTCTAAGGCATTTGTGTTTATGTATGTCTGTATGTACATGTTACAATTTAATAGCAAGCGGAATATGTGCTGGTTTGTAAATATACTTTTTTTCTTATCATGTTTTTCTAAATGTCTTTGTGAATAACTGCAATACAAATTTTCATTATATTAATTTAGTTTTAGTCTTTTCTTCAAGTATTAGTTCATTTACACTTTCACTAATAATAGTTGAGTTTGTAACTACCATCACCTTTAAGATCTTATCTATTTTCTCTT
>RJWJ010031525.1:0-19146 GCA_004363605.1 Indri indri
GCCCACCACAGTGACCAAGCCCGGTCCTCCTGCCTCCCGCTCTGCCGGGAGCCCTGTGTCCTCACCCCAGCCCTCCGTCCGAGGGTCACAATTGCTGTGTCTCTTGCCTAGTCAGCACCTCCTCTCCAGCCCTCCTGCAGCCCCTGGCAGGGGCTGTGGGCCAACTCTGGAGCCAGCACCAACGTCCCTCTGCCACCTGTGCCACCTGGTCGGGCTTCCACTACCGCACCTTTGACGGACACCACTACCACTTCCTGGGCCGCTGCACCTACCTGCTGGCGGGCACTGCTGATTCCAGCTGGGCTGTCCACCTCGGGCCTGGGAACCACTGTCCCCAGCCTGGGCACTGTCAGCTGGTGAGGGAGGGAGACAGGGACCGCCACAGGGAGGAGGCTGGACACGGGAGGACAGCCGCTGATGCCCTTTCCACTATGTGTCTCTCCCCAAGGTACGGGTGACAATGGGACCCGAGGAGGTGCTGATTCAGGGTGGGAACGTCTCTGTGAAGGGGCAGCTGGTACCTGAAGGGGAGCCGCGGCTGCTCCACGGTGAGGACACTGTGGGAGCAACCAACTGCCCTGGGCCCCTCTGTCCCCGGGGAAGTCTGCGCAGCCCCAGGGTGGGCGTCAGAAGAGCAGCAGGGGCAGTTTGGGACTGAGCCCGCTGCCGCCCCCACCCCCCCCCCCCGTGCTGCTGGGAGACATTTGCAAATGCAGAGCCAGCTGAGGAGCCAGAGTCCCTGACCCTCTGCAACCCACCCCCTCCCACCGCCTCCACGTATGACCTCGGCCAAGTCCCTCTGCTTAACCTCCCTGAGCCTCAGTTTCCCCACCTGCCTCACGCAGGGTGATGAGGAAGCGCTTTGGTGCTAAGCCATGGGAAGCTCTCCTACTGGACCCTTTGTCCCAGCTGGGCTTCCCACGTGCGTGTGTGTCTGTGCACATGCACATGTGCTATGTAGTTTTCGCTCTCGAGAAAGCGTCCACAGCCTTCATGAGCATGTCAGAGAGAGCTGTGATGCAAAACAGTCGCTCTGCTTTAAAGCATGTGCTTTCGGGATAAAGTGCGGAGCTCTGCAGAATTGAGAATTCCTTCCCTCCTGCACTCCTCCCTGGGCACTTTAAGCCCTGCTGTGGTGGTGGGCGTGTGGCTGAGTGACCCCCTTCCCCACCCAGGGCTGAGCCTGCAGTGGCTGGGGGACTGGCTGGTGCTGTCCGGGGGCCTGGGGGTCGTGGTGCGGCTGGACAGGGCTGGTTCCATCTCCATCTCTGTGGACCACGAGCTCTGGGGACAGACCCAAGGCCTCTGTGGGCTGTACAATGGCCGACCTGAGGGTGAGTAAGGTGTAGCTTGGTTGCTGGTGTAGGCGGGAAGGGGAGACAGGAGCCTTCCGCCCCAGCATCCTTGCCTCTGCCTTGCCCAGATGACTTTGTGGAGCCTGGCGGGGGGCTGGCCATGTTACCTGCCACCTTTGGGAACTCCTGGAGGCTTCCTGACTCGGAGGTGAGGCTGATGCCCGGGGTCCCTCCCTCCCCTGCCTGCCACTCCTGGCTTCTCAGCCCGGCCCCAGCTCCTGCCCCTCCAAGCCCTTGTCCTGACTCTATCGCCTCCCGCCCCAAGGAGGGAGCCTGGCCCTCTCTCAGACCCTCGGGGGCAGAGGGCAAGGCCTCAGAGGCCCTGAGCAGCACTGGTGAACCAGTTAGTCATCTGGGCCTCAGCTCCTCTGCCTCCCCACCTGGGCTGCCACCTTGCCGCTGTCCACAGCCCCGGGTGCGGGCTGGTGGACATGATTATGGAGCCTTGACGCAGCTGTGAGAGTGGTGGTCATTTTCCTGGTGTCCTGGTTCACGTCCCTCACCATGTCCCCACCTGGCCTGACTCTGTTTGTCCCCAGCCTGGGTGTCTGGATGCAGTGGAGGTGGCCCAGGGCTGTGAGGGCCCCCTGGGAAACACAGAGGCGGGCGTGGAACCTGGCCAGCTGCGGGGTGAAGCCCAGGACGTGTGCCATCAGCTGCTGGGCAGTCCGTTCCAGCGATGCCATGCCCAGGTATGGGTGGGAGTGAAGGTGGTGTCCGGTACCCAAGGGGGCTTAGAGGAGTGCTAGAGAGCTGTCACCAGGTGGTCTTGCCCTGCCACTAGGTTGCCTGGGGCCATGGGTCAAACCACACCCTCCCTGTGCTCGGCTGTGTCTCTCAGCCTCTTGCAGGCTGCCCTGCAAGATCTGTGCGGCCCTTCCAGACCGCAGTCCATGTGGTTACAAACCAGGGCGTGACGGAAGCAAGAGGCCAGAGGTGCCGGCGAGGAGAGGCTTTGTTGCTGAGGGGCTGTCCTTTCCCCACAGGTTCCCCCTGCTGAGTACCACGAGGCCTGCCTCTTTGCCTACTGCAGGGGGGCCGCGGCGGGCAGTGGGCGAGAGGGGCGGCGGGAGGCCGTGTGTGCCACCTTTGCCAGCTACGCCCAGGCCTGTGCCAGGCGGCATGTCCATGTCAGCTGGAGGAAGCCTGGCTTCTGCGGTACTGCTTGGGCTCCCACCCTACCAAACTGGCTGAGGGTGGCCACCGCCCCCGGATGTGTTCCCTGTGGGCTCTTCAGGGTCTGGTGGGAGCCACAGCCACTCATGGCCCGCTCCTCTGCCCGCAGAGCGCCCGTGCCCCGGGGGCCAGCTCTACTCCGACTGCGCCTCCCCCTGCCC
This sequence comes from Indri indri, assembly GCA_004363605.1. NCBI lineage: Eukaryota > Metazoa > Chordata > Mammalia > Primates > Indriidae > Indri > Indri indri. The sequence continues at coordinate 2,693 of RJWJ010031525.1, forward strand.
GCCCAGCTGCCAGGCGGTGGGCCCCGGAGAGGAGGGGTCCTGCGGGGAGGAGTGTGTGAGCGGCTGTGAGTGCCCTCGAGGCCTCTTCTGGGACGGTGCCCTCTGTGTGCCTGCCGCCCGCTGCCCCTGCTACCACCGGCGCCAGCGCTATGCCCCAGGAGACACCGTGCGCCAGCTGTGTAACCTGTGGTGGGTCCTCACTGGGGTTGGCAGCTGTGTGGTGCCTGCCGCTCTCCTCGGCCGGCCTCCCCCCATCTCCAGCCTGCCCAGGGCCTTCCTCACAGTGGCCTGGGACGGCTCCTGGCATGACCGATGGCCCTGCTTGAAGACCTTGCCTGCTGACCACAACCCCTTCCAGTGTGGGAGTGCTGGGGAGGGAAGACAGGGTGTTGGGGGGTCGTCTCCAGCTCTGCCCCCCATATGCCTACAGCGTATGCCGGGACGGCCACTGGCACTGCGCACAGGCCCCGTGCCCGGCTGAGTGTGCGGTGGGTGGGGATGGGCACTACATCACCTTCGACGGGCGGAGCTTCTCCTTCCGCGGTGGCCGAGGGTGCCGCTACAGCCTGGTGCAGGTGGGCAGAGGACCAGCTCCTGGGGGCGGGGGGTGTTTGCCAGAGCAGAGGCCATCCTAAGGGATGTTGGGGGGGTTACAAGGAAACCACTAAATAGGTAAGCGAAACACACGGTCCTCCCAGGAAAAGCCGAGAGAGCCAACGCTGGAGGGAGGATGCCGGCGCGGGCCCAAAGCCTCCCCTCTGGGTTCTCACCTCCTCCCTAGGTTCCCCTGAAAGTCCTGCTGTTGTGGCCCCCAGCCAGGGCCACACACCAAACCCCATCCTGAGTCCTGTCCCACAGATGGGACAGGCTGGGCTTGTCACAGGCTACTTCATGCAGAGCAGCCCCGGGGAGATAAGCGGCCTTCCTCCCCGCCCGCCCTTCCCCAGCACAGTTCGGTCGCTTTCCGAGTTCGGGTGCAGCCAGGTTCTTTCGCACACATCTAGGGGCCCTTCCGTGATCCCTCCATCTAACTATTGGAGCGTTCCCACTCCTCTCATGAGTAGAAATAGGGCAACAAAATCGGGGGCGTGTAGAGTCCTCAGGGAGGCTGAAGGCCTGTCCATCGGGTGGAAGAGGATAGCTCTCTCCCCCCAACACACACAGCCAAAGACACACATACGCAGGCCACACACCAGCACACAGACACACACATGCACCCATGTTCACACTTACACACAGAGACACAGACAGGCATGCACGTGCACATAGATTTAGCATGCATGTTTGCATGCACACATAGATGAACATACATACCTGTGGGGAGGAAGGGGGCATCATCTCACCTCAACATGCGAACATGCAATGCACACACTCATGCACACACAAACATACACAAACACGTGCCTTCACATGCACACATACGTGGCCATGCACACACATGCACACAGACATCTGCACATGCCAACCCTTGGCAAGGGTTAAGCCCCTTACCTCACAGAGAGGCTGGCAGGCTGGAAGGTGGTGGGCTCAGGTGCTGGGCGGAGCTGCCTCCAGGTGTGTGCTGAGGGTGTAGTGCAGAGAAGGTCCCCAGAGAGCTCTGCAGAGAGCCTGAGGTCCGCCCGCCCCGCCACACCCCCATGTGCCCCAGGACTATGTGAAGGGGCGGCTGCTGATCCAGCTGGAGCACGGGGCCTGCGACTCCGGGAGCTGCCTGCACGCCATCTCGGTCTCCCTGGGGGACACCCACGTCCAGCTCAGGGACTCAGGTAGCCTCAGTTCTGCCTCCTGGGGCACCTGGCAGGCTTCCTTTGACCACTGCCCCACACTGCCCGATAGCTCTGGAGCCCCGGGGTAAACTACAAGTAGTTATGAGAGTCCGAAAGGCCTCAAGGCATGGCCAGACCAGGCAGGCCCTCTCGGGGACTGTCCCTCCAGCTCTCTCCCTGGTCTGCTCCTGGCTCTCCGCCCAGCTCTGTCTGCCCACTGGCCACAAAGGGAAAGGAACAGGAAACAATATGTGCTGAAGGTGGTCCTTGGGCCTGGGTGGGAGGGCCCAGGAGGGAGAGGTGACCTCTGGGAGTCACTCCAGTTGTCCCTGGCTGCCCACCCTGACAGGGGCTCTCCACCCGAGGTTCTTCCCTTCTTGTGGCCCCACCCCTCCACGTGCTGCCCGCCCCATCAGGCCCCCATTCCAGGAGCTGTGCTGGCCGACGGGCAGGACGTGAGCTTGCCCTGGCGCGGCGCTGGGGGCCTCAGAGTCTTCCGAGCCTCCTCTACCTTCCTGCTGCTGCGCTGGCCTGGGGCCCAGGTCCTCTGGGGAGTGTCGGACCCTGCTGCCTACATCACCCTGGACCCCCGTCATGCCCACCAGGTACGCCAGGGTGGCGGTGAGTGGCTGGGCAAGGCCATGGTGGGACTGGACGGGACCGTCTCACGTGGACTCCTGCGGCCCAGGTGCAGGGTCTGTGTGGCACCTTCACCTGGAACCAGCAGGACGACTTCTTGACACCGGCTGGGGATGTGGAGACCAGCATTGCTGCCTTTGCCAGCAAGTTCCAGGTGGCAGGCGAGGGAAGGTGCCCCTCTGGGGACAGTGCCCTGCTCTCCCCCTGCAGCACCCACTCCCAGCGCCACGTTTTCGCAGAGGCAGCCTGTGCCGTCCTGCATGGCCCAGCCTTCCAGGTAGCTGGGGGCTCCTCCCACACCTGTGAGAAGGGCGACACCTGCCCTGCTCTCCTCCTGGGCTCTTAGAAGGATCAGGGAGACCAGCCAAACCCAGGGAGGTGGCAGTGGGGACTGAGGGGATGGAAACCCACGGAGGAGGAGCTGACCCATTTCCTCTTCTCCTCCCAAGGAGTGCCATGGGCTTGTGGACAGGGAGCCATTCCAGCTGCGCTGTTTGGCAGCCGTATGTGGCTGTGCCCCTGGCAGGGACTGCCTGTGCCCGGTGCTCTCTGCCTATGCACGCCACTGTGCCCAGGAGGGTGCCCCGCCTACTTGGAGGAGCCAGACCCTCTGCCGTGAGGCTCCTCCCCTCCTCCCTTGTCCTCCCCGTTCTAGGAGTGGCTGGGGTCAGGGCTGCACCTCTGACCTTGGCAGATTGCTGGGCTTTTCCTCCTGCAGAGGCCCAGGGGGTGTGGGGGTGTGTGATTCAGCGGGGGTGAGCAGAGCTGGCCGTTCAATGCCCCTGACCTGCATGTGTCTGGTGCCCAGCTGTCCTGTGTCCTGGTGGCCAAGAGTACCAGGAGTGTGCCCCAGCGTGCGGTCGACACTGTGGGGAGCTGGAGGACTGTGGAGAGCCGGGCAGCTGTGTGGCTGGTTGTACCTGCCCCCCAGGGCTGCTGTGGGACCCCGAGGGCCAGTGTGTGCCCCCCAGCTTGTGCGTGTGCCAGCTTGGAGCCCGTCGCTATGCCCCAGGCAGTGCCACCACAAAGGACTGCAACCGCTGGTGAGGGTGGCGACCTTGGGGCAAGAAGAAGAATGTGGGGGTGAAGATGTAGAGCTTGAGAGAGAATGGGTGGGCTGTGTGGCCTTATTGGTCACATGTTGGGGATGACAGCGTGCGGGTAACTTCCCTTCAGTCACAGAGCACTTGAGGGTCTATAAAGCACTTTCATGTACACTGTCTTACTTAAATTTACTTCCTTACAATGACCTAATAAAGTGAGAAGTGGAAGAATTGTTCCTGTTTTGCAGATGAGGAAACTGAGGCTCAGATAGGCTAAATGGCTTACAGAGTCAGGGCTTGGCTTGTGAATGAGAGTAGAGGCGGCTCGGGTCTGCACAGGCAGGGCCAGGATCCAGCACGGGGTGAGGAGGGGCCGCAGTGCAGTCCCTCTCCTCCTGGGCTGGGAGCAGGTTCTTCGATATCTCCGTCCCACCCCGGCAGCCTGGAGAATGGTGCCACCGGAGCTGGGGCAGGAAGGGTGACAGTGTCTCTCCCAGGCATGTCAGGGTGCTGCAGACAGCGCAGCCCCCTGCGCTGGTGACTGGCTGTTGGGAGCTGAGATGCTCAGGTCTCCGGCATCAGAGCTGGGTCTTCACACCTGGGCTCTCACTAGGTCAGACCAGGGCCCTGGAGGCCTGAACCTAGCTCTTCCTCCCTCCCAACCTATTGCAGTGTCTGCCAGGAAAGGGGCCTCTGGAATTGCACAGCCCACCGCTGTCCCCTACGGCGGGCATTCTGCCCCCGGGGGCTTGTCTATGCCCCTGGTGCCTGCCTCTTCACCTGCGACAGCCCCCAGGCCAACCACTCTTGCCCCTCAGGCAGCACTGATGGTTGTGTCTGTCCGCCGGGCACGGTGCTGCTGGTGAGTCCAGGAAGGGGCAGCGGCATGGCCTCCCCTACGCCAGGGCACTGCCCTGCTCCCCTCACTGTCCATAGCAGCGGGCGGGGGCGTTGGGCAGCCCTCCACGGTGCGCTTTGTCCCTGCCCTCTGCCCAGGATGAGCGCTGTGTGCCTCCTGACCTGTGTCCCTGCCGTCACAGTGGGCAGTGGTACCCACCCAACGCCACCATCCAGGAAGACTGCAATGTCTGGTATGTCCAGCCGCTGTGACCTTGTGGGCCCTGGCTCTCCGAATGTCGTCCTTCCCTCCACCTGAAGAGGCTGGGGTGGTAGGTGAGGTGGGGCGTCCAGACTGCCTGGGCGATGGGAACCCGCAGGAACCCTCCACGCTGCCGGCCTGTCTGCACTTGCCTGGAACCTGGACCACCTGCGTCCCAGTCCTCAGTGACTCTGTTTCCCCCCACCTCACCCGCAGTGTGTGCCAGGGCCGGAAGTGGCACTGCACAGGCCGGAAGTGCAGTGGGTGGTGCCAGGTGTCAGGCGCCCCCCACTACGTGACGTTTGATGGACTGGCCTTCACCTTCCCCGGGGCCTGCGAGTATCTGCTGGTGCGAGAGGCCAGCGGCCGGTTCACGGTCTCTGCCCAGAACCTGCCCTGCGGGGCCAGCGGTCTCACCTGCACCAAGGCGCTGGCCGTGCGTCTGGAGAGCACTGTTGTGCACATGCTCAGAGGTGGCTGGGACATTGAAAGGGTGACATTGCCAGGGAGGGGCACACCAGCATGGCATCCCAGTTCCACAGGGTGTCCGGGGCCTGGGGTCCCCGTGCCTGCCCATTGTGGGACAGCTCCTCCATGGCTCAGCTGCCCTCAGTGCCTGGGGCTGGCGCCTTTCCTCTTCTTTGGGAATCATAATTCCAGAAGGCTCCAAGAAGTTAAGGCCCAGAGAAGTCTAATGACGTGCCCAAGGTCACATAGGTAGAGAGGCAAAGAAAGGATTGGAGGGGAGGCTGGAGAGCCTCTCAGGTGCCTGGGGGGGCCCCTTCCTCCAGGCTGGGCCTGAATGCCTCTCTTCCTCCACAGGCCGGGCAGTGACAGTGAATGGGGTGAGTGTGACACCACCCAAGGTCTACACAGGTCCCGGGCTGAGCCTGCACCGTGCCGGCCTCTTCCTGCTGCTCACGACCCGCCTGGGCCTCACCCTGCTCTGGGACGGAGGTCAGCCCCTGCCCTCGGCTGTCTGACCCGCGCCCGGCCTCAGCACAGGATTGGACGCCCCCAGACTATCCTCCCAATGCCAGACCTTCCCCTGACACCCCCACAGGGCACATTTCCAGTCTGACACCCAGGCCAGGCCCCCAACTCTGACTTCACCCGCCTCCTGGCCTCAGCCAGCACACCCCTGCCTCCTGGTCAATGCGAGTGGTCGGAGTTTCCAAATTACGTTTTCATAATTATGTTTTTCTTCATTATGAAAGCAATACTTCTGCACCAAAGAAACATTTAAAAAATACCAAGTTTTAGAAACAAGAAATGAAAATAAATCTCCTGACATCCCACAACCCAAACACAGCAGTTGGCGTGTTAGAAATGTAACCATTACTGAGAAACTGAGGGAAACCAAAACGACACCCACAAGGACTCGGCTCAGCGCTGCCGGCTGCCCTCCGAGCCCCGGCCACCGAGGGCTCTGGTGCCAGCAGGTCCCGCAGGCCATCCTGGAGTCTGGCCTCCTGTCCAGAACGTGACCTGCCCCTAGCCTGGCGTTAGCAAAATAGACCCCAACTTCTCCTCCCCCTCACCCCCTGGTGTAGGTCTCCTCACTTACCACCAACCATCCCCCGCCAAAAGAGGGCGGTGGAACCTCACAGCGCACGCCCGAGACAGGCCAGTTATTCCCTGCCCTTGGTCTTCTCCCGGCCAGAAGAGGGCCAGTGAGCTCATTTGTTCACAATGCTGCCGCCAGGCACGCGGGTCCTGCTGCAGCTGTCCCCCCAGTTCCGAGGTCGTGTGGCGGGGCTGTGTGGAGACTTCGATGGAGATGCCAGTAATGACCTGCGGAGCCGCCAGGCAGTCCTGGAGCCCACGGCTGAGCTGGCCGCCCACTCCTGGCGCCTCAGTCCCCTCTGCCCCGAGCCAGGAGACCTGCCGCACCCCTGCACCGTGAGCAAGGGCAGGAAAGGGGGAAGGGGGTGGGGTCCAGAGGCCAGGGCTGGTCCAAGGTGCTGGAGCGCCCTGTGCCTGCAGGTGAATGCCCACCGGGCTGGCTGGGCCCGGGCCCACTGCGGGGTGATGCTGCAGCCACTCTTTGCCCCGTGTCATGCGGAGGTGCCCCCGCAGCAGCACTACAAGCGGTGTGTGTACGACACCTGCGGGTAAGCAGGGGCAGGCCTCAGGTGGGTGGGAGTGGGGGTGCCAGGGGTGGGGAGGGGGTGCTGGGGCTGAGCGCTCCCTCCCACAGCTGCGATTCAGGGGGCGACTGTGAGTGCCTCTGCTCAGCCATTGCCACCTATGCAGACGAGTGTGCCCGGCATGGGCACCACGTGCGCTGGCGCAGCCAGGAGCTCTGCCGTGAGTATGCCCCACGCTCAGTCCCTGTGCCCAGTCCTGCCACGTGCAGGATGCTTCTGCTGTACGAAGAGCCAGCCATTTGCTCATTCGAGGGCAACTACGTATTGCAAGCTTACTACTGCCAGACACTCTTCTAGATGAGCCAGACAAGCAAGAATGGCCACCCTGTAGAGCTGACACAGTACAAATGGCCCTGGGAGTGGTCTTGGCAAAGGTCTATGCCTGGCACCCCTCTGCCCTCTGTGGGTGTCACCTGGGCCATCGCACCTGGTACTGTTGCATTCCGTTGCCCTGGTGCCTCGGTGACCCAATCCTCTCTCCTCTCCCCCAGCCCTGCAGTGCGAAGGGGGACAGGTGTATGAGGCCTGTGGCCCCACGTGTCCCCCGACCTGCCATGACCACCATCCCGAGCCCAGGTGGCACTGCCAGGCTGTGGCCTGCGTGGAGGGCTGCTTCTGCCCCGAGGGGACTCTGCTGCATGGTGTGTGGAGTCAGAAGGGGCAGAGGGGAGGGGGCATTGAGATTGGGAAGGGGCCATAGGTCATGGTGACAGGGCTGGGCCGGTGGCCACTGTGCCCTTTTGCTCTGAGCCCTGGGCTCTGTGACCTCAGGAGGAGCCTGCGTGGAGCCGGCTGCCTGCCCCTGCGAGTGGGAGGGCAGCTTCTTCCCGCCGGGGTCCGTGCTGCAGAAGGACTGCGGGAACTGGTGAGTGGCGGCCAGACCCTAGGAGGGGCCCGTGGGAGGAGCCCTGGGCCAAGCCCGGCCTGGACTGATCCCAGCACACCGTGTGCTCAGCACGTGCCAGGAAAGTCAGTGGCACTGTGGGGGTGACGGTGCCCGCTGCGAGGACCTGGTGCCTGGCTGTGCAGAGGGAGAGGCCCTGTGCCAGGGGAACGGACACTGTGTACCACTCTCGTGGCTTTGTGACAACCAGGACGACTGTGGCGATGGCTCAGACGAGGAGGGTGAGTCTGTGCCTGTTCGTGACAGTGATGGGTTAGTCCTGGTACATGTCACTGAGCTTTCTGCGGCTGAGGTGGTTGTCCCCTGGGGTGTCTTCCTTAGCTGCTGCTCCCATTGCCAGGGACTATGACTTTGAGGAGGGTGGGGCGGATGGGGCATCCCAGTCCTCCTGGGACCCTCCGGCCATGTCCTGAGCCTGCCTGCTCCCCCATGCCAGGCTGTGCCGCCCCAGGCTGTGGGGAGGGGCAGGTGTCCTGCAGCTCTGGCCACTGCCTGGCGCCAGCCCTGCTCTGCAATGGCAAGGACGACTGTGGAGATGGCTCGGATGAGCAGGGCTGCCCGTGCCCCCAGGGCTCGCTGGCCTGTGCCAACGGGAGCTGCCTGCCCCCGGCCCTGCTCTGCGATGGGCACCCTGACTGTCCAGACGCTGCTGACGAGGAGTCCTGCCTGGGTGCGTTGTCCTTGCCCTGGACTCCTGCCCACCGGGCCACCCCCTCCCACAAGGCCCCCTCCTTTGCCAGGTTCCCGCTGTGAAGTTGGCACCTGTGAGTGTGTGAGTGGGGGCTCCCCAAACCGTAAGAGTAGGGGGCAGTGCCCTGCGACCAGCTCCTCCTTGCTGGCTGCAGAGCAGGTGAACTGCATCCCTGGGGAGGTGGCCTGCATCGACGGCACCTGCGTGAGAGCCATCCAGCTGTGTGACGGAGTTTGGGACTGCCCGGACGGAGCTGACGAGGGGCCTGGACACTGCCCCCTCCCCTCTCTGCCCACACCACCTACTGGCACCTTGCCTGGCCCCTCCACTGGCTCCCTGGACACTGCGCCGGGTCCCCTGGCCAGCACCAGCCCAGGTGAGTGTCCTGGAGGAAATGGGCGCAGAAAGCGTGGGATGTGCAGGGAGAGGGTGGGGAGAGCATCTGAGGGAGGCTTGGGCGGTGCTCAGGGCAGGAAGGGGCGGGCATGGGGAGACAAGGGGCGATGCCGGCGTGAATGCCATGGGGGGTGTTTGAGGGGGATCGAAGAGTCCAGGCTTTATTTCCTGGCATTCAAGGCCTCCCTCTGAGCTGAGGGGAGTCTTCTGGAAATTCCTGGTCCAAGAGAGCTTTTGGAAAACCAAGAGGGCAGCAAAATGCAGGAGGGATTTGACTTGGGGAGGGGCAGCAGGTGGGTACAGCCCGGCCCAGGAAAGGACGTGAAGGCCTGGAGCAGAGGGGGACCCGGTGCGGAGATGGCGGGGCAGAGCCGCCTGGAGGCCGCTGAGCCCGCTGGGCGCCCTCCGCAGCACCGCCCTGCGGCCCCTTTGAGTTTGCCTGTGGCAGCGGCGAGTGCACCCCGCGGGGCTGGCGCTGCGACCAGGAGGAGGACTGCGCCGACGGCAGTGACGAGCGCGGCTGCGGCGAGCCCTGCGCGCCGTCCCACACGCCCTGCGCCAGCGGCCAGCACTGCGTGTCCCCTGGGCAGCTGTGCGACGGCGTGCCCCAGTGCCCCGACGGCTCGGACGAGAGCCCCAACGCCTGCGGTGAGAGTCCCGCACCCCTACCCAGGCCCCGCTGGCCAAGCAGGCCAGACCCATCTCCCCGCGCGCACCGCCGCACTCCCGCCTTGCCCTCTGCCGACCAGCTGGGCACGCAGCTAGAGTGACTCAGGACCCGGGGCTCAGAGTCTGAGCTACTTTTATGCTCCTGTGATCTTTTCATGAAACTCGTTTGAAAACTTTCTGCCCTCCCACCCAGGCCCAGGGGAGAGAGGAAAGGGGCTTTTGTCTTTGCCCAGAGATTTCTTTAAGCCAGGCGTGGTCCCATGTTGGCCTCACCCCCTACCCACCTTCCCCTCCACTGCCTTTGGCACCCCTGCCAGCCCCTTTGCACACAGCAGGACATTCCCTTGGGTGGCCATAGGCTCCACCCAGCCACCAGCTTGCCATAGGCTCTCTCCCTGAGGTTTGCTCCCTGGCCTGCCTGCACCCCGAGCCGCTCTACGGTAGGATCCCGACTGTCCCCAGAGCAAGGATGAGCTGGACGGTGGTGAAATACTTTGTTCCCCTGAGGGAGGCCATGCTTGCGTGGGTCAGGAAGGTGGCCGTCATGCCCTGCTAACTGTGTTTTCTCTCCTCTTCTCCCTCAGAGGAGCTGCCAGCCCCAGGAGGCCCCAACAGGACAGGGGCTCCCTGCCCAGAATACACCTGCCCTGATGGGGTCTGCATTGGCTTCCAGCTGGTGAGAGTGGGCATGGGGGGAGGAGGCAGGGCCGCTGTGCACCCAGCACCGCCGGAGCCCTGATCCCATCCCCTCCCCAGGTGTGCAACGGGAAGCCCGACTGCGAAGGGCCAGAGGCGGCCGGGCCCTCCCCAGAAGAGCAGGGCTGTGGGGCCTGGGGCCCCTGGAGCCCGTGGGGGCCGTGCAGCCGCACCTGTGGGCCTGGGGTGCAAGCCCGGAGCCGCCGCTGCTCCCCGCCTGGCCTCCGGGTGCTGCAGCACTGCCCGGGCCCCGAGCACCAGTCTCAGGCCTGCTTTAGCGTGGCCTGCCCAGGTGAGGCCTGGGGCTGGGAGGGGTGGAGGGGGGACAGGGCCTAGAGCAAGGAGGCGAGAAGCAGGGCCCTGGGCCTCAGCCCTACCCCGTGGTCCCCACCGCCCACCCTGTCCCTCCGCCTCACAGTGGATGGAGAGTGGAGCTCCTGGTCCCCCTGGTCTCCGTGCTCCGAGCCGTGCAGGGGCACCATGATGCGGCAGAGGCAGTGCCACCCGCCCCAGAACGGGGGCCGCACCTGCGCTGCACTGCCCGGGGGCCCACACAGCACCCGCCAGACCAGTGAGTGGAAGGGAGGGGCCACGGTGGAGGTGGGGGGGCCGTCTGGGGAGGCTTGTTCCTGCTGCAATCCACCATCCCCAACTTCTGGCCCTCGGTGCCGGCTTTCTGTCAGAGCCCTGCCCTCAGGATGGCTGCCCCAACGCTACCTGCTCTGGGGGGCTGGTGTTCTGGCCCTGTGCCCCCTGCCCTCTGACCTGCGATGACATCTCTGGCCAGGCCATCTGCCCACCTGACCGGCCCTGTAGCAGCCCAGGTAAGGGGACCCTGGGCCCAGGGTCTGGCTCCGGGCTGTGGGTCTGTGGAGGCCGAGCTCCCTGCGTGGAAGCCTCACCCTGGGCCTGCCCTAGGCTGCTGGTGCTCAGAAGGGCAGGTGCTTGGCATCGAGGGGAGGTGTGTGTGGCCCCGGCAGTGCCCCTGCCTGGTGGACGGCACCCGCTACTGGCCTGGGCAGCGCATCAAGGCTGACTGCCAGCTCTGCACCTGCCAAGACGGGCGGCCCCGGCGCTGCCGGCCCGACCCAGACTGCGCTGGTGAGGCCCCACCCTAGTCCCTTCCCTCGGGGTCCCTGGTCCCTTCCCTGGATCACCAGCTGGGCAGCCACCCCCTCCTCCTGGCCCCAGGCCCTGACTCTTGGCCCTCCCTCAGTGGACTGCGGCTGGTCCTCCTGGGCCCCCTGGGCCGAGTGCCTGGGCCCCTGTGGGAGCCAGAGCGTCCAGTGGTCCTTCCGGAGCCCCAACAACCCCAGGCCCTCTGGCCGAGGTCGCCAGTGCCGTGGCATCCACCACAAGGCCCGCAGGTACTCTGCATCCAGCCTGGGGCCCTCGCCCCCACCTCCCACTCAGGAGGCTTCCTGTGTGTCCCTTCCCACGATAGGGGGACCTCAAATTAGGAACCCTGCTCATCCCCCTGCCAGCCTAAACCCCAGGACTTGGCCTTCTCCTACTTCAGTTTCATGCCCTCTAGTCCCAGAGGGGGTAGGCAGAGCCCACAGATGCAGCTTGACAAATCTGGGGGCAGGAATGGGTCCTCTGATCTGGCCCCTTGCACCTCTGGAGGTACCTGGGTGAAGCTCGCCAGGGGAGGTGTCTGCCTGCCCAGCCCCCCTGGCTGCGGTGCTGGCACAAGTTGCTTCCCTGCCCCTCTTCCGGGCCAGGTGCAAGGTGGGGTGTGGTGACCAAACATCCTAGTTTGCCCAGGACTTTCCCAGTTTTCCAGGGAAACCAGGAGGGCTAGTCACCCTGGGTGAGTCCCCTCCCTTCCCAGGTGCCTAACGGAGCCCTGCCAGGGCTGTGAGCACCAGGGCCGGGTCCTCCGCATCGGCGAGCGCTGGCGCGGGGGCCCCTGCAGGGTGTGCCAGTGTCTGCACAACCGCACCGCACGCTGTTCCCCCTACTGCCCGCTGGGCCGCTGCCCCCAGGTGAGAGCCTGGAGGGGGCTGTGAGGAGGCCAGGGCGGGGGAGGCTGATGGGGTGGGTCGGGGGTAGGCAGGTGGTCTGACCTTTGGGGTCCCCACAGGGTTGGGTCCTGGTGGAGGGAACAGGTGAATCGTGTTGCCACTGTGCACTGCCTGGTGAGTGGGCCGGGGGATGGCAGAGGAGCCACGAGGGGAGGAGGATCGGTGGGGACCCTGAGGGGAGCCAGGCAGCTGGATACCCCAGCCTCAGGGTGGTGGGCAGCCGGAGTCCTGGATGCGGGCAAGGCAGGGGCCCTGTGGTGGGAGGGCTTGTCTCTACCCTCCTCTCTGCCCGCCTCCCCTGTCCTTTTGAGGCTCTCCCTCCCCGTCACCCACGCCTGGTGCCATCCCGAGGGCACTCTCCTTTCTGCTGGGCCAGATCTGGTTGCTCTCCTGTCTCCCTTTTTTCCTGAAAAAGTTGGACTTTTTCAAGAGCGTCTTTACCTTAAAATGAATTACAAATGAAACAGGAAAATCCAAAGGCTTATAAACTGATGCATTTATGGGTCCAGCTTTCTTATCCTAAAATTGCATCCACAAGTTGCTGAGGTTAAGACAGAACCAGCATGCGCAGTTGTACACGTTGTTCACTGTAGACCCCACTCACCTGGTGAGTGGGGGCTGCTTTCATCCGGAGGCAGCCCCTTTCTGATGCCCACAAAGGTGCCCTATTAGTGACAGCATCCCTGGATTAGGAACTGCAACTGCTCGGTCCTGGGCCTAAAGCAGCTTTGGACTGGCGGTTTTATTCTGTGTTCTCTAAATAGTCAGCAGAAGTGAAAGCCCCCAATATACACCAAGGGAAGGAGGAGGGACCTTTCTCAGCTGAGGGAGTGTTCCTGGGCTTCCTGGGAATCACGGAGAGAAAGTGCTCGAAGAAGTGGGGAGAGGCCTGAGAGCTGGGCCAGCGACTGCTGTGAGCCCCTCTCAGTCTCGCCCTCCTGACCCGGAGTCTCCCCACCCAGGAGAGGACCGGACAGTCCACCCCATGGCCACTCCCACCCCAGCTCCAGCCCCCAGTTCCCGGGTCGGACCCCCTCTGGTCAGCTACGTTCTGCCTCCGCCAGGAGGTGAGGGCTGTCGCAGTGCGGTGCTGAGGGGGTGCGCTCCCTCCAGGGGTTGCCAGACCCGGGGAAAACGGGACCTCGGGGAGCTACCCCTCGCTTTGCACACAGAGGACCGTTATCCTGAGGATCTGGGAGTTGTTCCATCTTAAGTTGCCTCCCTGGACCACCCTTCTGTCCCGTTGTCCTATCCCTGGACACCTGCGTGAGCCCTTCCAATCCCCCAGCTCCCCTCGTGGCTGCTGCCACCCTCTGTCCTCCCCTAGTCCAGCCCCTGTCTCTCGTCTGCACACAGACCCCTGCTATTCTCCACTGGGGCTGGCCCGACTGCCACGGGGGAGCCTGCGAGCCTCGTCCCAGCAGCTGCAACACCCCACCTGGGCTGCCCTCCTGGGAGCCCCCACCGAGGGGCTGGGCCCTCAGGGATGGAGCCCTGGAGAGGGTGTTTACACTGAGTGGCAGCCCTACCTGCAGCTGGACCTGCTGCGGCCCCAGAACCTCACCGGTCAGTGCAGAGTTGGGGAGGGCAGTGACGGGGGAGGGGAGTAGCTCCTTCAGCTCTGACCTCTGCTCTTGCCCCGGCCCCGCCCCAGGCATCATAGTGCAGGTGACTGGTTCCTCCAATGCTTATGTCACCAGCTTCTTGCTCCAGCTCAGCAGTGATGGGCTACACTGGCATGACTACCATGACATCCTGCCTGGCATCTTGTCCCTGCCCAAGGTACCACCTTCCCAAGGCCCCTGGGCCAGTGACCCACTTTACCCCTTTGTGGGTCCCAGAGTCTTTGTCCCCAAGGGCCTTTCAGCCTCCCTGAGGGACACTGCCTGCATTAGATGCTTGTCGAACACCTGGTAAGTAACAGGGACTGTGCTCTGAGGAGCAGAGGCTTGGGTGCCACTGTCAGGTGGACACTGGAAGCCATCCAAGTGGCTCAGACTCAGGGCAGGTAGTCGAGCCCTACAGCAGCCTTCAGGGGAGGCGGGGGTGAGACAGCAAGTTCAGTGAGGGCCTCGGGGCCATGTGCAAAGCAGCCTGGGCACAGCCCTGCCCTCATGGGGTTTGCGTCACCCCAGGGAGACAAGCCCCAGGAAGCAGCAGGAGTCAGCCCACACCACATGTTCACTCTTAACTGTGTAAAGAGCACCCGCTATGTGCCAGGTGCTGGGCCAGGCCCTGGGGACACAGTGGTGAGCATGACCTGGCCCCTGCCCTCAGGGCACCATCAGCCCAGGAGGAGCTTAGGCCAGGACCAGACCCACAGCCTTGTGAGGCCCAGATGGCCACTGCTAGGGGGCATGGGCTCTGGGTGGGGGGGGCGCGGGCAGGGTCCATGCCAAGAGGGTGGGGGGCGAGGGGGATGATGAAGGGCACTCAAAGGTCACGTGGGGGGAGCCTGAGCAGGAGGTGGGGCTCCATCAGCAGCACCCTCTGCCGGCAGCTTTTCCCTGAGACCTGGGGCGACCTGGCCCCCGAGGTATGGACGTTCGGCCAGATGGTGCAGGCAAGGTACATTAGGGTGTGGCCCCGAGATGTCCACCACGGCGAGGGTGGCCGCAACGTCTTCCTGCGGGTGGAGCTGCTGGGCTGTGAGCCAGGTACGGGCTGGGCCAGGAGTGGGCGGGGCGAGTGAGGGGGCATGACATGTCAGCAGCCCTGAGCTATGTGCCCCCCCACAGTGTCCCCGTCGCTGCCTCCGTGCCCTGGGGCCGGCCATCGCTGTGCCAGTGGTGAGTGTGCCCTGAGAGGGGGCCCGTGCGACGGCGCTGCAGACTGCAGGGACGGCTCGGATGAGGAGGGCTGCGTGCTCAGGTGCGGTGGGGCCTCCTGCCCGGCTCTTAGGGGGCAGCCATGCAGGAGGGCCCCTGCACCGCCTTCATCCCCCTCAGGCACCCATAGACCCTGTGTGCTGAGGAGCTGCCGCTGGGTGCCTTCAGAGCCCTTTCCCGCCTGGGATTCTAGGGTGCTGTGCCTTTTTCATAGCATCTGGGCTCAGGGGTTCTCGCAGTGTAGCTCCTAGACCTGCAGCATCAGCAGCACCTGGACCTTGTTTAGAAATGCAGATTCTTGGGCCCTTCCCTGACTTCGGGGTGAGACATCACTTCTGCCAGCCTCAGCAGGCAGCGTCCTTCCCAAGCGCCCCACCGGCACAAGCCCCCAGGGCCCTGACCCCTGCCTGGACGCAGGACTCTCGAGCTGCGGGAGCCGCTGGAACTCCTGTGGCTATTTTTCTTTCCAGAGTCCGTTCCACAGCCCAGACCCCGGTCTTCTCCTCCACCCAGCCCAGGGAGGTGAGTGGGCAGCTGTGGGCCCAGATGGTGGGGACAGGGAGCCCCCGCTCCTGTGCCTGCATCTCCCCCCACGCATTTTGGCAGCGTTTCCCTGATGTGTGTGCCCTGGTGCTGCCTCGGTCAGGCCTTCAGCCCAGGAGCCTTCTGGGGACAGACAGAGGTGGACAAAGCACAGGACAGAGCTCTGGCCTGGAGGAGCTTAGGGATGAGAGACCCTTGCCCCTGGCAGGGAGGTGATGCCCATGGGGCAGGCGCCAGAGCATCCATGCTCAGAGCCGGAAGAGCACTGTGCCCGGGTTCCCAGGGGCTCCCTGGATGAGGCTGGAAGGGTGGGGGTTGGGTGTCTATCACATGGAGGAGAGGGCAGGGCACCTTCCCTCAGGGAACAGCCTGGTCTGGAGCCCAGAGGGTGTGCGTGTGTGTGTGCCCGTGCGTGCTTGTGTTCGGGCAGAGACGGGGCAGTTTGGGGGGCAAGAGCCAAAGTGGGTGGCCCGGGGGGGCCAGTGAGAGCAGGGTCCCTGAGCTCCTTGAGCAGGGTAGGCAGGCACTTGGGGGAGGAGTCGGCGCCATCCTCGGCTCTGCCCTGGGCTGCTAGGGGAGGCAGAGGGAAGGTGGAGTGCGGCGCGGTGGCACTGTGGGTGCCCCAGCTGCACCCTCAGTGGGAATAGGAGGCTGGTGCCTGGGCAGGAGCTGCCCTCGGAGCCAGGGCTGCGTGGGGCACTGAGCCCTCTCCCTCTGCAGGGTCTGGCGGGGACTGAACACGGGCATCCCATGCAGGAGCCCCCCACACCCCCCACAGGTATGTGCACAAGCTCCAGGCCCCGCCCCGAAGCCCCATCCCCGCCTGCCCTTCCAGAGCAAGGGGCAATTACATCTCAGAGGTTCCCATCCCCTGACCCCTGACTTCCCCCAAGTGAGAGAGCTGCAGCCTTGGCTCAGGGAGGAGACACTGGTCACCCTGGACACGGCCAGGTCCTGCCCCTGCCCTCCCCCTGGGATTCCAGAGTTCGAGGGCCATAGGTCA